>JAPYZS010002343.1:0-16179 GCA_030522925.1 Trissolcus japonicus
TATATATATATATATATTTATGTTTTGGATGAAATTTTTTTTAGTAGCTACGGACTTCATTCCGAACAATCTCTCGCATGGGTTTTGCAAAATTCCCAGAATTCGCTGAAAAACAAAACCTAACCTGTAAAAATATGAACCCTATCGAATTTTGGTTTGCATCATTCGATTCTACGTGAAAAAGTACACAAAGTAATAAACTTTCTTTAACATATATTAAGGTGGAAAGCCACCGAAATTCAAAGTCAAACTAAGTTTTAATTATGAAAATGAAAATGAAATCGAATTTTTATGAATGTTATATCAAAAATCGTGAAATAATTTTTCTTTTTTTTTGACATAAAAATAAATAGGAGCAAACACTGATTGAAGGTAAATAATATTTTAATAGGTATTTGTGTTTTTCGAGTAGTATTCATGGACATTTGACATGTGGCAACGTTGCATTACTATTTTTCGAGTTTGACAGTTTGACAAGATAAATAGGGTTAGTTTTTTGTAAACAATGGAAGGAAAGATGGCACAAGTCGAACGTCTTCGAAAAAAAGGACGATTCATAAAGCAAAAAGTTCTTGACAAACAAATCAAAGCTGCTGAAAATCGACGATTGCAAGCTGCTCACGAAAGGCTAAAAAGTCCTTACGATAATAACAAGTGCGTGATCGAAGGTCCGCGTATCGTTGATTGCAATTTGCTCGACAAATTCATGCTATGCTACGATTGCGAATAAAAGTTATTCTTTGATGACATTATAAAAGAGCAAGTCTGTGGCGTTGCTTCAGTATGGTCGATTCTCTGTCCATCCTGTAAGGTTGTGAAATACGTTCACACATCAGAAGTATATAATGATGATACTGATCGAAAGCCTATGAAACCAATGTGGACAAAAAGTCGACACGTTTTAAATATCAAACTTGCAGGAGGTATGACGTGCATAAAGTATTGTTTATAATTATCAAGTTGCAATGTGTTCAGCAATAATTATAAATTAAAATTAATCTTCAGCTATGATTGGCGCTGGAATCGGACCTAGTCAAATAATCACGATTCTTACGGCATTATGTATGCCTGCTGTGAGCCCGAAGACTTTGAAACAAGCCGAAGAAATAATAGGTAAATCAATCGAATCAGTAGCTAATGACAGTTGCGCGAATGCATTACTTGAAGAACGTGAATTAACATTAAAGAATCCCTTGTGAGTTCAATTCTGCACCGAGCCTCGAAATTTTTATTGCAAAATTCATTATCTTTTTTTTTATTACTATTATTTTCACATTTTTAACATACTTTTCAGTACAGTTTTTTCATTAATAAATTTTGTATATATTTTAATATGTGTACAAATTTTTACCTTAAATGTCTCGTACGATTCAAGAGCGCAATTTTTTAAAGTTTCATAGTTGAAAAAAAATCTCAATTATATAACTAATATTTTGATATTGATTCACATAAAAATTGAACTCGCAAAATTAAGAATTTTGGCAAAAGTTATGAATTATACCGTAAAACTTACAATCATCGTTGTAAAAAATTGAATAAGTACGAATTCGGTTTCTCAGTGTGCCTTATACCTATTTGCTTCCTATGCATCACTTCCTATTTCCTTTTCCCTCAGATCCACGACTCCTGAATGTACCTCCAATGACACTTCCACGATTCCTGCAAATACCTGCCCTGGCATCAGTCTGCCACCGAATATCCTTCCCACTGACAATGCATCGTCAAAAGAGTGTGTTGGCATAGCAGTTAGTTACGATATGGGCTTCGGAACTCGTGGAACAGGACGACAATATGACAGTTATGAAGGCCAAGGTTCATGCTTCGGATTTCGGAGTAAAAAATTGGTCGCTTATTCCGCGAAAAAACGCTATGCTGGCACGGCAAAGTCCGCTGTAGCGGTCGACCTGATGTCAGACAATAATCAGAGTTTGAAGGCTGCTAATGTGAGAGTCGACGTTTTTATAGGAGATGGAGACAGTTCAGGCGTAGCACAAGTCCGCGCTAATTGTTCACACTATGTCGACAAATGGTTGGACAAAAATCATACGATCCAAAGTTTGAACAATGTTCTTTTAAAACTGAAGCTGAAACATAAATTCGAGAACTCTGTCATCGATTACTTGAAAAAATGTTTTGGGTATGCCTTGCGCAAAACTGTTCGAACGAGGAAGCAACCGCAGCAGCGATCAGAAACATCGTCGATCACGTTTTCGGCGAGCACCAAAAGTGTGGTCCGTACTCGAAGGATCCAGTGAACTATAAACACAAAGGACTGCCGGGAGGAAAATCTCTAACTGGTGTGGAATTACGTGAAAATCTTGAAGTTTTGTTCGGACGATTCGCTTCCACAGCGAGCAGTTTGGCACCAGGCAGATCCTCGCAAGCAAATGAGAGTTTCAATAATACTGTAAGGAGCAAGGCTCCGAAACGAATTTTTTACGGTGGGACAAACAGTCACAGATATCGTGTAGCAGCAGCAGCCGCCCAGACCAATCTTGGAACAAAGTACTTGTCGAAGACTTTTGAAAAAGCTGGGCTACCGGTTGGTTCGAACATAAACAAATATGGTCAAGCTAAGGACAGTTTGCGTCTGAAACGGCGAATACTGAAGCAATCCGTGAAGTACAAGGCACGGCGTAATTTTTTGAAGAATCAAAGACGTCAAAAGAGAGAACAATATAGTCGCCGAGAAGGCGTTTCGTATATGTCAGACGTTGCTTTCCTCCAGACTGCTCCGGTTCCTGAGAGCATTGCAGAAATTTCGAGCCCACCGGTAACGGAAAACAGCCTCTTAGTTTACGTGGACATTGAGACAACAGGATTCCACAAAAATTCCGAGATTGTACAAATAGCAGCAAAGTGTGCCTTTTGGGGGATGATGGGATGATTTGGGATGATGGTGCTACGTTCAGCATGTACGCTTATCCACTGCGGGAAATCCCATCGCGCGTAACAGATGTAACGAACCTAGAAATTGTCGGCGGGCAACTTTTATTCCACGGTAAACCTGTATCTGCGACTAATTTGAAGACACTCAGCCAGTGTTTTGTAAGCTTCCTAAAAGAGACTGGAAAATCAGTCATTCTCGTGGGCCACAACAGTTTCAAATTTGATTTTCCTCATATTTATCAAGTTCTTCTCAGTATTGGTTTGGTACAAGAATTTGCGTCTGTTGTATCGGGATTGGTAGACACTCTCTCTGTCTTCAAAAATGAAGAGATGACTAAGAATGAACCATCTTTCAAGCAAACCGACCTTGCAAAAAAATATCTACAGAATTGGAACTCAGCTGGGGCTCATGAAGCTTTAGATGATTGCAATACCTTAGAAGAACTTTGCAAAACTCTGAATTATGAGAGCAAGTTAGTGTCATTATGTATGACAACGTCCCAGTTTTTACAAAAACAAACTCGTTCGAAGAAGTTGAAAGAAATCGAACCAGAATTGCAATCTGCGTTGAAAGATGTACTTTTAAAAATGATGATTAAACGACTAGCCGACAATGGTTTTTCTTTAGAAATTTTGAAAGAAAATTATCGCGTCGGACAAGCAGAGTGGATTTATGTATTACTTGCAGGTGATGACGGCAGTGGCAAACCCAGAGAGACAGCGAGTAAAAAGATTATAAAAAAGTTGGTTGATTATCTGCAAAATGCTAATGCGTCGAGTACAATTGTCGAACTCAACAAAGAAAAGATGTAATCTGTTACAGTATTGAATGGTGTTTTTGTACATAAAAATTGTATATATTATAAAGAAGCAATGTCTGAACCATTATTCAGTCATCACGTTTTGTATATTATTAATAAAGAAATAAGATGTGTAAATAATGAAAAACATTATTATTGGTAAATGCACTAAATTATTTTATCGTTAATTAATCTTTGTACAATTTTCGTATTTAATTTTTTTATACTTTATTTGCATAAAGTTTAAATTTTATTATTCACTTTCTAAATTTATGGCAACATTTATAATTAATCATTTGATTTTTATTTATTTTATTGATGAATATTTTTATTATACAAAAAAGAAAATTGAATTGCAATACTTCTTGTCAAACTAAAATTTGAATGACATAGGAAGCAACGTTGTCACATCAAAACGTTCGTATTACGAATTCGAATGCACTGCCGGTTTGTGGTTGAAATATATTTTTATAACCAAAATATCTCGATAACTAAAAGGTAAACGTATCTTTTTGTGATGTCAGTATGAAAAAGAATGTTTGAATTTATTTTCATTAGTTTTTCGCGAACACGGTGAGTTTTTCATATAGAAATCTGTGCAAATGTCTTAGTCGAAATTTGTCTAACCTGTATTCGCTAATGCATTCAATACAAAGTTTGATAATTATTATCTCGGCTTAGACGTGGTGAAATGTGAAATTAGCAATACCAATCGAAAGCGAAAAAATTGCTTTATAAAGCAAGATTTAATCTAAAAAAGTCTTGAGCTGTTATCGTTCGGTGGCTTTCTATCTTAAACCCATCATATAGTTGAAATTTCACATAAACCTCCCCTTAAGTGGCACACCTATAGGACCCTTTTTTTTCTTGTTGGTGGTACCCCAGAAAACCGAAGAAAAATGTTGCCCTATTGTTTAAAGGCGTACGTTTCCGAGAAAAGTCTAAATTTATAATGTTTAAATGGCTACTATCGATTTCCGAGAACAGACATCAACACGATTTTTCTCAAAAACACCCACCCAAAAAAAAATGCAACCAAAAATTTTATCAGTTCCTTGGGGTCCCATGAACACGAAAAAATGGGTCCTATAGGTGTGCCACTCGAGTTATATATAAATTTATACAAATTTATATATAATCAATTTGTATATAGTTCATGAAAATTTGGAACCCTATTTTATCGTCACTATGAGGATCCCCGGAACACAAAAATTTAGTTTTTAGAAGGGTTTTATACGATTCTAAAAAAAATTTTGTTTTCCTCTAACGGGATGATATATTTGGAGCGACTCATATGTCTATTGGCTGGGGATCAAAAAAAAATTTGTACGAAACGCTTTTCCGTACGAAACGTTGATCTGTACGTAAGGAAAAAAGATATCATCAGGGGGGGGGGGGGAGAGGGTAAATGGGGGGTGTAAGAGTTATAGAAGAATGACCACATTGATTATGTACCGTCGTGCCCCCCCTCCCCTCCTAATGGTCGGTGCTGCCACTTAGTGAGGGGCTCCCAAAAGAATGTGTTTCATACATTATTCAAATAATGTGATGACCCTCCCTAAAAAAAGGGATGCTGTTCCTTGGGTAGTAGCCTCATGGGGGAGCCATCCCCCCCCAAAGGGCAGCCCCTTATTGGAGAGGCTCTCAAAAGAATTTATTTTTTGTCCACAGAAACTAAATTGGAGAAATTTCCCCAACGATTTGCCTTTTGTTGGAGAAGGTCCCAAGTAAATGTCTGCATGGTTTCTAGTAATTAGCAGGATAATAATTAACTAGTACTGAAATAAAATATGTCTAGTACTCAAAGATACTCACCGAGTACCCAGAAGTGTCTAAAATTTCTGTTATAAATTCTGAATGGTGTCCGAGTAGAGTCCGGTATGTTTTCGAGTAGTATTGCAAGTGGATATCTGCAACTGGAGTACTTGCAGATTATAACAAGAAAACTACTGTTTTCAATGAGAATCATCAAAGCTATAAAGGTTTGAAAATTTTCAATTTTTTTTTGGGGGGGGGGGCTAATTGTTGTTTCGAATGTCTTGCCGAGCTACTAAATAGGCAACGTTAGAATAAATGCAGGTTACTACTTCGGCTCTTACCGAGAACGATCAAGACACTTGCTGACCATTAGTCAAGTCTGTTCAAGTACTGCACAGGAACTGGCCAGATATCGCTATAGCAGTTTTCAGGGTTCAATTGATCGTTTTCTGTGTACCACCGGGGTTCTTGTTTGATGATACCATGGCTCTACTCAAAAACCATTTGTGATAATTTTTAGAATCCATCTTATAATGAACACAAATACTGATCAACATAACTATTTCAACAGTCATCACTGACTGTATATCACTCGGATTTTTTCCAAGTACCTACACTCTTAAAAATCTCGAAATTCAGAGTACTGAGAGTACTTGTTTTCATAGTCATAATGATATTTATTCTTGCAAGATGTAACTGCAGTGGATCAAAAAATGATTTCTTGGTTTGATTAATTATTATTTAATAAAGTGTAATCTTATCAGAGTATATGTGTATAGCGTACCCGGCTGCCTTCTCAAAACTTTTCGACTAAGTACATCCCGATTATAGTCCGTCCAGGTATAAGTCAATCTAGATTCAAACACTTCTAATCAAATTAAGCCCAACTTTATAACTTTGACATGAATATGTCTATTGGCTGGAGGTCAAAAGAAAATGTGGCAAATCGCTTTTGTGTGCGTAACGTTTTTCTGTGCGTAACGAAAAGCGTTACCATCAAGGGGGAGGGGGCTGAAAAGGGGGCATAAGAGTTATAGGGGAATGACCATCGCCGGGGGCTAATTCTCTATGTACTTTCGTGCTGCCCCCTGGTGGGGGCTCCCAAAGAAATGCGTTTCATTCATGATATGTGGTGACACTCTCCAAAAGAGGGGAAGTTGTCCCTTGGGAAAGCTGCCTTATTGGGGAACTATCCTCCCAAGAGGTAGCTCGTCTTTTGTAGAGGCTGCGAAAAGAATTTATTTTCTTTCCACCGAATGTGTTACCGAGATATCCATATCTGCATGTACTTCTACTGAAGGAAGACACGCCTTAATGTTTATTATAAAACTGCCTTCACAATTTTCTTATATCGTGTACGAACCATTGTTTATAACTTTCGTTATAACCGAAACAACTCCACAACCATCATCTTCTCGATGAAACTTCGATAACCTTAAGCATTCTCTGAATGAGTTCACGTAAGTTTGCATGATGCATGAATATATTCCTCCTAAGAGTGATAAAGTGCTTATATTTATCAAATGTAGTCATTATCTGAAAGATCTACTTTTCCGGATTTGGAAAGTTATGTAAGAATATTATTTCCCGCAATAATGAGCGTAATTCTCGACTACTTCTGGTTAACTGAAAGTACTCTTATGATACTTTCGGAGTTCTCATTGTTTTTGTTTTAATAGATGGCAACTTTATATTTTGAGATTTTAAAAAATGTCCCTGTATTTAAAAATTCCATATACAATTTTTTGAAAATATATTTCTTGTCGAAATATTGGTTGTATGAATATTCTCGTTTATACAGCTGTATATACAAAAAATTCAATCTGGTAATTTTGATTAATGATTTGGGGAATATTGGGGAAAAATATTTCAGTTCCAAAATAGAAAATCGAATATTGCCATGAAAAATTATGCGTAAGAAACTAAAATTTTAATGATAATTATATCGCACAGTTATTGCTTTAAAACTTTTTTATTAAACAAATTGGTGAGTAATTATGTTTGTGAACGAATAAATTTGTAATACTTGCATTTAGTAAATCATTTTCTGCTAAAAAAATACTTGGAAACATAAAGTAGAAAAAAAAATGTTTTTTCTTTTCAGAATTCTTCCAATATCTTCAAAAATAGTATATATATATATATATATATATACTGTGACGGTGGCTTTGCCATCGTCAAGTAGAATGCACGATTTTCGATCTAGGTTTGCTTAAAATGAGAAAGAAAATTACGTCGTGCTCAACGGAATCTTCCTGGTGGCTTATCGAGATCTGGTGGTATTATTAGTATCGTTATTTTTAAACTTTATTTGTGCGATTTTGTATGTGTGTATTTTAGTTAAGATTATTGAGTTTGAGATTATTGATAACTTTTTAAGATCTTTTTGTTTTGAGACATTTCAAGAAATTTTACTTCCCGTAACATCTGCGTTGCGCATTTTGGAAATGTATTTCAAGATTTAAATAATATCAGGATTCAGTTTAACATCTACCAGTAAAGATAGTGATTCTGACTTAACATTTGCTGTGTGGCGATTATTTAAATCTTTTTGCGAGAGTGAATCGAAATTTTTGTAATATCTGCTATGAGCGAGATTCATTAAAAAGTTTAGATCTGTGATCCTTGAATGGACCAGGCAGGAGTACACTCAATGAAGGACTTCTGCAGCCGAACATCTCGGCAGCTGGACCGGCCCGAGGACCGCTCTATGTGATTTGGAGCAATTCCTCACCTTCGACAGACCCAATCTGCAACCGTTCGTGCATGTCAGTCAGTCACTGTCTTCAAGTCACCAGAAGTCAAACGACGATGGAACTGCAGTCCACGGCTCCATGTGCCAGTCGTCCATCCAGTCCAGAATCCCGTTACCGCTATCCGCTGTGTCCGATTAAAAAGTGTGTCCTTCTCCGGATTTCGAAGGCCATGGAGAATAGCGTTGTTTCGCCTGTCCGTCGTAGATTTAAAAGGACACCAACACTGAACCAGGATTCTTACCTGCAGGGTCATTTCTTCGGGAGGTGCTGTGATGAAGTTTGCTAATGAAGTGCAATTCTCCCGTGGTCGATAACGTTATTGTTACGAGCGGGAGATATCCAAATGTAGACCTCCAAGAGATGAGTCTCTCTGGTCACGGGAAGGAATCAGGCAACCGAGACGCCATCTACGTTGATCCGGAGATAGAGTAACTCGAGAGCGACAAGAGGGTTTAATTTTGGCACCAGAAACACTGACTTGACTGCAGCAGTACGCGAACGGTGAGGGAAGGGAGAAGTGTGGGGGCATTTTTGGGGGGCTCATTTGTTGAGACAAGGTCCCTGGCAGGTAGCTTATTCTAATTCTACTCTGTTGGTGAAGCTTTCTGATACCAGACGTATTTTCCTACTTCTAGTGTTTTCGCGTCTCAAGTGCATTCCAGCTTGGCAAGTCCAAGATCTAGGGCCTTTCGTGTGCCGCGTGAAATCACTGATTTTTAGTTCATTCTGATTTGATTGTAATTTTTGCTTTTCTCTTTCTTGAGTAATTTTGCGTCTTTTGTAACACCTTTTATTAAAAATTTTGGTTCTTGAAATTTTGTAATAAAGTCACATTAAGGTGATGCATAAGTCGTATAGGTGTGACAAAGATGGCGTTAACGAGGCTTCTATAAGTGTAACAAAGACAAAACTAGTTTGCCTTATGCATCAAAGCTTGCAGCAGCACCAACAGATAGCTGCTTTAAGATCTAGCACTTTTGTTCTTTGTGAAAATTGCCACAACATCTAGCGTTTGGTCTTTGTAATAGAATCGTTATAACATCTGGCAACCTTTTTTTGTAGTTTCTGTAGATTTTTAGTTGTCGTAACAGACATTTATAGGTAGAATAAAATTGAGCTTTGTAAAATCGTTCGTTTTCGTGCTCTTTTGTAGCGGAGCGTTTGGCTGAAGCACATGCCTAATCATTAAAAATTTTTTTAGTTTGAATGTTTTCGGTTTAGCGATGTTGTAACTTGTATTAAGATTGAACGAACTAATTTTGTGTTTTTGCCATTATTTAGTTTGTGTATTTTGCGTTCTTGAGAATTTTGTAATAGTACCACTGCAAATTTAAACTACCGGTGTTTTATTTCTCTGATTGATTTTGAAATTGACATTTACTTTCGTTCTATGTATTTTATTTTCTGACGATTAATAAATTTGTAAAACCGGTTATAAAATCTAGTTGTGATTTTGGTTGTTCTGCATATTTATCCTTGCCTGCTCTTCTGGCAACCAGATTCCGTATTTTACCAGGACCTTTTAAAAATTTCGTTTCAATTTATTTGGAAAGGGGCTAATAGAATAATTTTTAACATCTGGGGCAGTTTTTGGTATTAGTTTTTGAGTTCGAGTATTTTTGTTGAATTAATTTTTGTGAAATTTCGAGACTTTACGAGAAAACAGCCATCCTGAACCAAATCTTCTAACATCTTAGTAAAATCGAAAATCGTGTTTCCACATTATTTATTAGCATGTGAACTTTTGATAAATGGCGAAAAGTACGTTACCCGCGCAACCCTAATGTAACGTTACAATATCTATAGCATTAAATTGTTTTCTTTTTTTCGTTATTTCAATGATATGCATAAATGAGGAATTAAATTTCTGTCTTACACCGCAACAAAAAATGCTGTCTAAAGATTTAAAAAAGTTTTGTCCATGTTTGGTTTTACGTAAATTCGCGTCATTTTTAATTTATCGTGCCTAGATTCACCCTGCATATATATACGTGAAAATCTCAGAAAGTCCGCCTCGTCTGCATTTATCATCAATTTATTATTTCAACGTGCGAAGTTACTGTTTTGTCTGGTAATGGTGTCGTATTTAGTTCGTCCCTGTTTTACCGAGATCCCGCATTTGCATGTCAATCAATTTTCCGCAGACTTAAAATTGAAACTCTAAAATTTCAAATTCTCAATTATTAAACGTCATTTAAAGTCAGTTTGTATAAGTATATTTTGTTTTATAGACAACAGCAGTATAAGACTGCAATTTTATAACGTTTTCGACCGAATTATTCTATATTCTGTATCGATCAATATGCATTATTGATGCCACCGACTGCAACGTGTATGACAACGGTTATTTTGAATATTTATCGACGCAATGGCTAATTATAAATTGTTGATGCGACGATCACCACGTTCTGTCATTTTCGCATTTACATCAACCAGAACAATGAAAAAACCAATGAAAAACAGTATTCCCGAGAGCACTTTATTTTATTTCGATATAAATGAGCGAGAACCTACAAATGACAGCGGCAAACTGTTTTCCGGAAGGGTAACAAAGCGCGAAGGCATTCATATTCAAGACGGAAATAACGACGGTGCGGGCGTTCGCATTCTTCTTATACCTTAGCGCATAAATGCTTGAAACATTTGTAAGGCAGGCGAAATCGCAGCAATGACATTAGCGCGCCGGGCACAAACAAAATCCCGGATAATTTTCACGTAAAGTTTATTGCAATTTTATGCACAGTACCGTTCATACGAACAATTAGAGAAAAAATAACCGTGGCTCGCGGACTCTGATACGCCGTTACTACTTGTTGAGGGAGAAAAATTATTCTCATGCATACACACCGGCGGGACTTTATGGTAATGTTGTGGTCCACGTTCTAAAATCGTCAGTGTGTATACACCGTCCTATCTTCTAACTCCTCCGTCTCACTGCACACATTTTAATGTAGCACTACAGTACGAATACATTATATCGAGCATCTCTTAATTTCGGTTTCATGCTCTTACGTACGCCCCGAATTTTTGCCTGCTTGCGACAACATATGATCAAAATATCGCTTGCATGATTAATGACAGATCGATCTATCTTTCGAATTTGTCAAGTACGGAAATTTCTCAGTGTCAAAATGAAATAACAAGTCCTGTAAGATATATACGACTGCAAAATTGTTATGTACACATTATTCAATCCGAAAAATGCTAAGAAAATCATACATGTATTCAAAAAAATGAAACAATAAATTTAACTACAAAAATATGTCATCTTAAAGACTTATGAGAACTAAAATTCAATTATAGATAGATTCATGTGCTCCGCGATGATAAATTCCGATCAATTGTTTAAAATTTATTACAAGACAACTATATTTTTATGAATTATTTCTGCTACTGAAAATGTGGTCACGCTTTGTTATGCGAAACGTATTTACGGCTTTCATTGGCAACACAAGACTCAATATCTTCGTTCTTGCGCAAAATCTATTTCAGGCAATTAAGTCAAGAGTAGGAATATTAATATCTGCACTCGTACAAAGCAGGATAATTCATCGACAGCTGCACCGGCGGACGAGCCCGCAGCGTGAAGTTGGATGGACCCTGGAGATGGCGCTCTGATCGGCCGGTACAGTTTACGTACCAGCAATTTCGGCAGGCCAACGTGAATCCAATTAGTTGGTACCTTCTCCTGCCCCCGACACCACGATTTATCGCCCTCCTCTCCCAACTTTACGTTAATCTTCCAGTTTGCCTAGGTTCACAGGTCGTCCCGCCGCGATTGCCGCGCCAACGACTTCACGCGAATTCATTAACCCAAATAAAGCACAGAACGCGACTAATGAATTTATTGTCGCTTTGCACACACAAGAGCCCATTTACATTCTGCGTCTCTATGGCAGCTCAAATATTTTTTCCACAAGTGCCGTATATTTTGAAGACACTTAGTCACAATAAATGCGCGCGGCCATTGTTGAAACTCGCCGGAAGAATACTTTTTCATATCAAACAGGTGAATTACAAATGGATTTTATTGCAGAGAAATGATTTGATTGTTGAGGATTTCAGAAGTTTCGCGAGTTACGATCGATATGGGTATTTTTAAAGTGTCCTGGCTATCCTAATTTTAGTGCGCGCCATTTCTGAAATCTATGATTATTTTTCTTCATCTGTGGAAATAAGTCTCAACAATGATATGTATGAGTAACACAAGAGCAATGCAACTAATTGCGTTCGGAAGGTTCGATACGGCTAGACACTATGGAATACCCTTTTCAGTAAGGAAACTCGCTAACTTACGAACCGATAGGACAACATAATTTTCAGCCGTTGAGAGATGTTTGTTAACCTTTCAGCATAAAATATTCTTCAAAGAGAAGTATCAACATTTTATAAAAATAATTAAAGCACCAAGCATACCTTCATATCAAAGAATGAATGCAGAGAAAATAAAATTGTTTCAATAAAATAAAAAACTGAAGCGCAATTTTCATTAACAGGTATTTTTTGATTTTCAATTGGGGCAACAGTAGTAAACTACGTTGTAAGTAAAGAATGACGTCTTTAGGAGGCATGAAAAAACATTTTTCTGGCGCCGTCATTTTTTTACATCATCAACAACTTCAAAGAGCGGTGTTATGTAACGCGCTTAGAAGGTAACACGCAGTGGTTTTCTGTTAAAGAAAAATGAAAAATTTCACCACGTTCATAAGTAAACGAAGTAAATTTGCACATGAAATAAACGGTTTCTAGAAAATTAGGGCGAAAGCCTTTTTATACAGTATGTGAGGTTCGGCGGTTGACAAGTAACTTTTATTTTGAGACGATGCACTGCAAAAACGAATGTCTTGTTTCAAAATACTAGAAATTTCGCGTGCTCAATTAGATTTCTGAATTATAATTGTCAAACTGTATGAATTCTTAAATAAATGTACACTGCAAAAAAGTGTTTTGAATTAAAACATTTTAGGTACAGTTTCAAATCACTTGCTAAACGTTTTAATCTGTATAGGGGTTTTATTTTGAAACACCTATAACCTCAAAATGTACAACTAACCATATAACCTAACACGTGTAATTTTAAAACGTGTTTTCTGTAAAACACTTTAGAAATAAAACTGAAAAGCAATTTTAACATTAAGTATATGTTTTTTGTTTTATTTTAAAACACATAAACCAAACACTTTTTTGCTGTGTTTTCATGCTCTAGAACGTTAAATGTCAAAAATGTGCGAATGTAAACAAATTGACCTGTCAAAAAATAAATTATCAAGGGGTCTATATGTTCCATAATATGACTCCAGCAAGACACTTATTCCTTTCAAGTGACAGAAACGCGTGTGTAGATTCACTTCCAACAATTCATATTCGTAGTAAAATACAAAAACTCTTTGAAAATGCTATAAAAAAAGTCATTTTCTAGTTGAAGTTGTAATTGCCTAAAAATTGACTTACTTTTGTCAATAATAATTGACGTAATTCGTCTTCGTTTTTCAATTTGTGTTTCATAATTGCAATTTCTTCCGTATAGTATCTACTAAACGATGTTATGGATTAATTTTGTTTTGCATAACACTGTAATTGTTTTGTTGAAAAATCATTTAACTGATTTCATGATGGTTTCGCATGGGAAAATAGTAGAACAAAGATTTATTAATTCAAATTAAATTTTGAAAAAATATTTTATTTATATTTTCAAAATATATTTTTGTCTGTGAGTGCGAAAATTATCCGCAAAAAATGTTAAAATTAATTTTTTTAGCTGTTAATTTCTGATTGTTAATTGACGAAGTAGAATTAATTAATTAATGAGAATGTTCGATGATTTACGTCAAACATTCTCGATTTTTTTATCTGTTTCGTCGAAAGAACAGTACCTAATTGATAACGTTTGTAAAACAATAAATTACATGTTATATTCTACAGCGTGAATTATTGTACATCAAAAAATTAAACATAGGAAACAAACTGTTATTCATCAAACATTACATATTGAACCAAAAATTGTACAATAGTTATATATGTAACGATGTTTTATTGTACGTGTACAATTGAAACATGTAATTCAAAATTTCATTAATTTTTGTTCAAAAAATGTATTAAATGTATAAAAATTTGTGCAATGTGATATATTGCAAAATCCATATCTCATATAAATGAAATATAGTACTAACAATAATATCTTCAATTTCAATTATGAATTACTGATTAAAATTAGATTCTATGAAATGATGAACGATAAATTGTTTATTAATTACAATGTTCAATGAATAAACTTTTGTGTAATCGCAGTAGAACCGAAAAATTACCGCAAACGGCTTTTTTGCCGTACTCGAAACTCGAATTATCTCGACAAGTTCGCCTTGTGAAAAACGTGAGAGACGAGGTGCGCGGAGGCGGCTCCGGTATCTTCTGCAATGGACGATGTCGAAACGCGCCGCCGGCACCCGGGAACAGAGTGTGATACAGAATTTACAGCCGCGTTATTACGAGATGAGCTGCGAAATGACGACAATTTTCGTTTTTGCGCTCCGCTTCGCGTCCGATTCAAGCTTTTAATTATTCTCCACCGAGATTTAATAGCACCGTCTCGCAACAAACATCCTCACACATGTTTGACGGAATATAAGTTTTTACCCTGGAGATGTCGCGTGCATTAAAATATAATAAGTAATCATATTTTTATGTCTCGGAGTGGAACGCGTTGACGCGCATAATAAAGTTTCAACCATGCTTCCAAGTTGAATTGTATGTACTAATAAAAAATGAGCTTTTTTCAACCTGAAACCCAAATTTTTTAACTTCCATTGTTTTGTCATTTATTTTTCGAATCTGATACTCTTGTGGCTTTACATGCTGAATCTGCCACTTTATGGATTGGTTCAGATTTTGTAGGTTCGGTCACTGAATTTATATATGCTTTATATATCATATACAAATGCATTGGGTGTTGTTGTGAGTAAACATGAACAGTCGTCTTCGTTATACACATTGATTTGGAAGATACGTATACCCATGTAGAGAAAAACAACTGGCTTATGCTTGGCCCATGAACTAGAACCGTCGGGCCATAGTTGGCTCCCAATAGCAGGTCCATCACCGTAATGTAACACCGCTGATGTGTGGCCCACCATCGTAGCCGACCATCAGCAAACAAAGGTGGACCAACGTTGACAGTCGACCATCGGCCGACCATCGGCCAACGAAGGGGCCAACATATCGGGCGACAACACACCGTTGGTTTCAATAGCCCCCACATTAAAATTTCATGAGATTACAAGTACTTCCTGATTTCTAGCCAGGCTCTCTTGTTAAATGTTTTCACTTTATTGTATTTTAATATAAATTTCTTATGTATTACTTTACATTATATATTTTCATGAATTTTTTTTAATTTCATAAAATATATGTTTTTTACCTAAATACTCGATACTAGATCGAAAATATTCAAAAATATTTCGAAATTAAACTATTGTTTAATTTCGGTAGAGTCAACTGGAACCTGACGCTCACATGAGCCTTAGAAAAAGTAGTCAAGCGACCTCTTTTATATTCCTGCGAGAAATCAGTTTACTTACGGGGAAAAAAAATAAGGCGGCACAGCGCCACCTACCGGCGTAAATGAAAAATATGACGCGGTTATTTCAAATTATAAATTTAATATGTGCATAATTTTAGTTAACACATTTTTCATACAAATAAACTTAATTTATTTGTAAAATTAAATAAAGCAAAAAATTATTATTCATTAAAATAAAAATTATTTTAAAAAATTTACGATTAATTTATCTTATCATGATTTACTAACATTTTACTTTACTTTTTACTTTTTTATGAATATAAAAAATTGAATAAATTCACGAAAAATGAAGTAAACAATCATTAAAAATAAAAATTTTTGTTAATCATTTAATGTTTATATTCAAAATTAACTGAGCGATTTATGATTATTTTACCGATTTTTAGGGTCAGTCGTTTGT
>JAPYZS010002344.1:0-12808 GCA_030522925.1 Trissolcus japonicus
TATTTACAGGGATAGAAATGAAGCAGTAATTTTTACTAGTTTTCATCTGAATCGTGTGACTTTACATGTTATTTCCTAAAAAAGTGATGAAAAAATACTTATTTATTTTACATAAAAAACAATAATTTATAAACACGGGAATTTACAGGGCGAGGTGTCACCGGCCAAGAAAGGCCCCACTTACAGCGAATTAATCGTCCTTAAGGGGCCCAGTTCATTTGCAGGGCATGCCCTTCAGGGGCCCAGAAACAATTTTTTCTAGGGTATATTGTTGCGCGCCGCACCGAAATAAATAAAACTCACTTTTTCATAAAAGAACGCACGGAACAGTTTATTGCTTTACTTAACAGTTTTTTGTTTCTCTGTCAGAACACGACTGGTTATCAAACAACAGAAATCAACAAACTATATTTTTTGACAGATGACGATTGCGCCATCTGTCTTCAAACGCGACAAATTAAATCGAACGCGCCTGTTCCATTGCACGCAAAAATATATTTTATGCATGTGGGTATATATTATATGCATAAGCCCGAAAAGTTATTATCCATATATTTCAAGAAAGGTCACGGACGAAAATATATTTTGAAAATATAAATATAATATATTTTTTGCATATAAAATGAATTCCGGCAATGAGTATAATATTTGGTTTATATATTTTTGTTATCCGTGAGGGATGATGGTATAAGAATATATTTGAATTATAAAAATATACTTGAAATATATTTTGAAATGTATTTTTGTCCGTGTAGAGAGTATATTCCATTTCCAAGAACTGTTGCATTCTTCATCATCAAACAGTTTGGTTGCACTTAAAAATGTTTATTCGTAAGTGTAATTTGTAAAAGCACAACTGGAGAAACTTCAATAATAAAGTAAAATATTTACCATTTGGTGAAAAAATTATTAAAATTTTTCTTATTCATAACAAAGACTGCGTTCCGCTGAACAGTAACCAGTATTAGACCAAAATAACTGGCATTGCTTTCTTACCTGAAACAGACAAAAAAATATATGAAAAAAGTTTAGAGTGCATAAAAAAAGTTCAATGTACATAAAAAAAATATAGCAATTCATCCATCTGTGTTTACATCTCATTTCATTGTTAATCTCAAGCTTTAATCTGGGACTATCTTGGCACGAGTGGATTAGAGACAACTATAACTACATCTTTTATGATCTGAAAAATAAAAAAAAAAGCTTCCACATGTGTGAGTCGCGACGTACGTATTTTAATTATCATGCAAATTGACAACGAAAGAGCACGCGCAAAATAAACGCGAGTGAAAAGCGTGTAAATATATTTTTGAACGAGCCTAGCGGCAAAAAGACTTTGCGTCGCTTTGCAAAACTCGTTAACATTATCAAGAGTCTTGTACGTGCAATAAAATCCAACTGTAATAAACTTATATCTTCATGGGGTAAGGGAGAGGCTATCTCTTCTCATTTGCATGTGTTTATTATTATGGAACAAGGACAGAAAAGAGTTATTTTTCTGGTGCTCAAATATCTCATATAATTAAGATATTTGGACGGTATTTAAGGTATTAAGATATTTGGATATTTGAACGATTTTTAGGAAAATTTTCCCAAGCAAAAATTATATATATGCAGACATATATGCGACAAAAATGTCTTTCAATCAAAAACTACGAATTGAAAGTACTCGGAAAATTATGAAAAGTCACCAAAGGATATTTTTTTAATCAACATACATGCAATTGGCTAACGACTGAATATATAAAAACATCAAATTGATGTACTCGGTAGTTCTAGTTTTAAAGGTGTACGTACATTTGAACTCACCGATTCTAAAAGGAGATTTGCGCTCGAAAGGTTCATTTCTTTTAAACTTGGCCATGCTTTTTAGTTTTAATGAATCTTTTTATTTCAACAAAAATAAATGTTTTTTGCTAAAAAATTTTTTTTTATATTTTCAAAATATATTTTTTTCCCGTTAGATAACCACATAAATGGTGCAATTTATTTCTTTCAATGTAGTAAAATACTTTTTTCGAATAGTGAAATATTTTTTCCATCGTTTAAAGAGCCCGTGACTGACAGAACTAAGTAATATTTTATTAAGTAACTGATATTCCCTCTCTTTGTCATACAATGCTTTGTCATCAAGTTATCAACAAGGGTTTCTTTAAAACTTCCCTCCGCAGGTCTAATAACTGCTTGCAATTGTAACGTGTAACTTTTTTATTACTTTTAGGAGAGGGGAGAAACGGAATGTCCCGAGATGTAGGACGTCACAAAACAAATCTTTTATAAAAGTAGATAAAAATAATATTTCCGTACAATTTGTTAATATCATTGAAACATATTTTAGTTTGGAACAATCCCTCTTCTCCAAAAACCTCTGATGTAAATCCAATAATTCTTTTTTTAAAACAAAATTTCTTATTCAAGTATGTCTGAAATCTTATTTCCAGTGATTGATCCGAAATCATGGATAAGTGAGGGACTTGGCTCTTTTTTGCATGATTATCTTCGTTAAGGTCAATTTTTCGTCTTATGCATGGCAAAGTCTTTCTAAAACTGTTCGACGCGGGAATTCCGGGAGTTATTTGATTGCGAAACTTCCGCGCGAATTGGCTAGTCAGCGATGCGTTTATAATAGAGCTGCAGCGTTCGCGAACAAAAGAAGGAAAGAAAAGGGAATGCCTGGCGGAAACAAACCTTCGGGGAGACACGCTCGCGGTTAATGC
The DNA here is from genome assembly GCA_030522925.1 of Trissolcus japonicus. NCBI lineage: Eukaryota > Metazoa > Arthropoda > Insecta > Hymenoptera > Scelionidae > Trissolcus > Trissolcus japonicus. The sequence goes on from JAPYZS010002344.1 coordinate 2,718, forward strand.
CAAGAATATATCCACCGCCATTAGCCTCGCCGAACCAAATCTCTCGTGTGTAAAGTTTTTCTGCCGATCCGCCTAGATTTTTGCTAAATGTTTCGACTTCATCTCACGTTTCGAATTTTTTTTTCCCCTTTCATCTCTCCCTAAAATCCGTCATCGAGCAAAGAAATGAGTGTATTTCCTCGAGTATTTTTCCTTTTAATTCTACTTGACAGCGGGTTTGTCCTCTTCAAAAAGTTTGCAGTTTGAATCATCACCACCCCCCTCCCCGCCCCACACACACAAGTGTAAAAAATTTATCTTCCGCCGTAAACCGGTATGATGAAATGTTTATTTTTATATGTTGAATTTAAATGTGTAATAAAAATGGAGATTTGTGTTAAATGGAGCAAAGTTTTCTATGGCAATTCCATCCACCGGATCTTTTAAAAAAGTTTGAATTTTTCACGATGAATAGTTAATTAATACTTTCATTTAATAAATGCATTTATTTTTGTTTTAATGTGTAAAGTTGTACACTGTGAAAAAAAAAGTGAAATTTTGGATCAAATTTGCTGTCCTTTTAAAGCTCAACTTTAAAATCAATCGATTTGATTGGCTCAAATTCAAAATTGTTCAAGTTGAGCTTTAAAAGTACAGCAAATTTGCTCTGAAATTCAACTTTTTTTTTCACAGTGTATATTATTAGTGCAAATTAAAATTAAAGCCGTAATAGTTAATATATTGTGAATTATAAATTCATGTTCTCACATAAAGTTTAATTCAATTTACTTGAAATGAGCGCTAAAAAAAAGTGAGTCGCATATTTACACGACATGTCCAAAGACAGCCATGGAACAGTGGCGTAAGGTGCAGCCTACAGATCCACAGGACGTGCGTTCGAATCCCACCTCAGAACCAACTATAACTATAAAATGTTCTGCATGTTTGAATGCGTAATTCTAAATCGTACGAGCAATACACTCAGATTTAAATTGAATTTCTGAATCATAACATAAAATAAAAAAAATATGTTACTGCCGGCGAAGGAGGACCATGATGTCTTTCATTGTCACATGAGAAAAAAAAATTGTCTTCATTCTTTATTTATCTTCATTCTCTATTTTATTTATCTTTAGTTATTGACTTTATTCTACTCCATTTTTAAATAAGTAGCCGGTCAGAATTTATCCACTTACCCGTATATACCATATATATTCTATAAAAATATTCAACAACGGACTGAGAGACAACTTAAATTTTGTATATAAGAAAAGCTAAGGATAAAGTAAAATTCGTTATTTGAAATGTTGAATATACTTTTTATAATGTAGAATAATAGAAGTTTAATTATTCATAATTTCATGTTATTCTGGAATTTTTGAGTTAACGCCAGAACCAACCTGAGAATGAAATACAAATAAACAAAATACATCAAAAATTGAATAGAAACAACAATTCAAATTTGAAAAGTTAAACTCGAAGTTTGTAATTTCAGGTTACAATCTGCCCCTATATCGATGACGACCAGTAAAAAAAAAAAAAAAATGTTCCACGGGAGGGATGGTGGTGAAATGCGGGATCGATATTATTTTGAATGAGCGTGGCGATGAAATTAAGATAAAACAAGATAAGCGAGTGCAAATGAAGTTCTTTCAATTGCGGAAGTAATCAATACGTACGATTTGAAAATGAGATAGGACAGCTCTCGAGCAAGGTCGGTGGAGCCCGGAATGGCGGAAGCAAGCTGTTTGCGAGTAATATGAGGGGAGAAGCAACTCTGTGCTTTAAATTAATTGCTGGAATTTGCAGATGGGACCAAACTTTATGTAGCCCGATGCCATCCGCTCATCAAACAAAACAACGGAAATCGAATGAGCTGCGCGCCGAAACCTTGTCAGCTCAGCGATGAGGGGTGAAAAGGAGAAAAGGGGTAGCGATTAATCGACGGGGGATTAAAAAATGGTTGCGCGAAATAAGGAAAATATGGGTATCGAAAAAATGGGAGATGAAGTTCGCAGCCGGGGGAATTAATGAATACATAATGGCGCGCGCGCAGACGTAGCCATCCATCGCGCAATTCTTTTTCCACAATTTCGATTTATAACCCTATCGAAAAGCAAACACCATCTCGCTTTCACTCGGCAACGATCGTGCTAGGAGGTAATGTATGCAAATCATACTGGTTTCCGTAGACCGGCCGGGTCGAATTTATGACCATCCGAATCAATTGTTCTCCGTGTTCGAATTCACTTCAAAATCCATTTTTCCAACTCGCGCCACATTGATCTAATCGCAAGCCACTGCCGATGCGAATTTCGCACGTTTCCGAGACGACATGGATAATAAAAATACAAAAGCATCTTTCCGCTGCCATCTTTCTGTTTTTACTACGCTTGGGTTTTTTTTGCTCTCCCTTTATTTACGCATGCAAAAATCGACAGTCAGGTAATTTTTATTGAAATTTATATTGATCTTGTTCGCGGAGTTTTTAATAAATGAATGTTTAATTAGGTACTAATAACTACAAGACTTTGTGTTATGTTCAACATCATTTTGTGTTTTGTGTATAAGTTTACTTCCTTTTCGAACCGGTTGTTTATTTTATTTCTCAGTAATTGTTTCCGGAATAACTGGAAGAACGCTGTTACCATCATCCGAGCTAGTAATAATAAATAAATTAATATCGAAGTTCACAATAACAAAGTACGTCTTGATATGAATAATTGTAAATTATTAGTTTGATATAATTAAATTAAATCCTAAACAATCCCACAGGGGCGAAAATGTATGTACAAATATATGTCAAATTTATATTTATTGTACAAATATAATATAATTTTTCGATATACCCAAATAAAAAATTTATATATGCTGACATATATGCATTGTATATGCGACACATATATGCGACATATACGAGCATAAATGCAAGCATATATGTTTCTTTTTGCCTGGGTATATTAATTTTATATCAAATTTATACAACTGATTGCCGCTTTATAAATAATTTATAAATGAGAATATATAGAATATATATGAATATATTTTAAATATAAAATATACGTGAAATATATTTTGAAATATATTTTGGTCTATGAGATTTTGTCGTATGAGATTTCGATGGATATAAATATTCAAATGTACATAATTAATGACAATGTAACTAATATTCAAAAGTCGGTTTGACGGTCACCGAGATTCGAACTTTCGACTCCAAAAGGTTTTACTATAAACCTTTCATCGATTGAATTCGTTAATCAACAAAAAGATGTCAATTTAATTAATCCATTAATGATAAATTAAATGCATGTCCAAAACTGGATTACCAACTATGAATGTGCATTTGTCAGAAAGCATTATAATTAATCATTAATTTGCTGAATTGCCTTTCTAATGATGCTTATTGCATCGATCCCAAGCGCATTGATAACAAATTTATCGAACAAAATAATTAAAAAGACACTTTTTGAGATGGCTCATAAAATACCTGTAATAAAATTTCCAGGTTAATTCGACGTCGGCTGGCCACAGCAACAACAAATTTCCACACACGTTCAGCAAATTTTCTTGAACCGCATGAAATTTCAAGGCAGATCTTGAGTCCAAGCGGTTATATCGTGTTTGATGTTTCTCGGCGCTTGTCAAACACGTGTCAGACGCCATTTCGATACAAGCAAGCAAAATGCAATTCGATTTGCAATTGTGAATTTGGACGCACGTTATGTTATTCTCATGATAAGAGAAAATCGAAAATATGTACCGATAAGAAATGTGTCTCTGATTTTATTATTTTGCAACAAAAATCGACTAGCTGAATGATAAATTTATTCGCCGGCTAACAATGGTCAGCCCTCCTTAAATCTTGCGGTGGCCCCTTAAATTTGTTTCTCCGCGAACGCGCACCACCCATCTTATTTTGGTCGAAGAAAAACTTGAAGCATTCGTACCGGGTACAAATACAATGGCAGTGAGTTATATCGCTTGTTATATACAGCTGCGCTGGCCTATTAACGTTCGATTGTAAATTCGCTTCTCTGTTTACGTTGCCGCGGCGCAAACACGTTTTTCAGTGGCCAACGACCAAAAATATCCACTTCTAATAATTTAATAGATGTCGTTGATTGAACGAATATTTGTTTCCGATATTGTGTGCACACACTCAACGTTCATCGGAACTTTAATTCTCTGATAATTTGGTTTATTGGTGAAATTTCAATAACGATCTATGAAACTACTAATGCAAAATGTACGTTAATCACCCAGCATTTTGATTTGCATCTATGTTGCATGTGTCATATATGCAAGCATATATAGGATTCCCCAAACGCCCAATTAGGATAAAAACTTTTTGAAAAAGTGTTTTTTTAATGTCGAATTTTTTACCCCACGGGTAAGACCTGGGGGCAAGAAATGCTCGAAAAGTCATATCCTCAGAATCACTCAGGAACAATGCAGGGCGTATTATTAGGTCCCATATATTCAAGAATATGCATCTTATTATGCCGCATATATGGCGCATATATGCTGCATAAATATTGCATATATGTCTGCATATATAAAATTTTTGCTTGGGTACTTATATAATTGTCAAACGTTTCGTTTCAGAACCTACTCCAATTTTTTTTTTTTTTTTTTTTTTTTGCTTATCATCCTGTGAAAAGTTTTTGCATCGAAATGGCGAACAACAAAGGAGATCGAATAAAAATGCAGTATAAATTCTGATAAATTCTGAATCAATTGCCATGGCAATTGATTTATTCGCCTTTTTTTGTGTCACATCATGATTTTAAATTCACGACATAAATGGTTACCTAGACGAGAACAGTTTCGCGAGTCAGGACGAAGTAAAACGATGTAGTTAATACGTGCAGTACGAGCGCCCGAGGGTCAACCGACGAAATTCAAGAAGGAGACAAAAGAGACGAAATTGAACGCACAAACTGTCCCTGAGAGGGAACGCGGATATGATAACGCATATGAATGACAACGTGGAGCTTGGGAATTTTGACAATTTCAAAGTAAAACATGTTGTACAAGTTCATAATTTGCGCATTCCCATGCAACTCGCGTAAATGTTCTTTATATTTGTGTTTTCGCAACTAAATGCAATCGAAACAATATTCATGGTTTCAATAGCAAACATTTACTTGCTTCACGTTCCAGAGATGAAAAACCAATTTAAAACTATATTTTTCAAATCATAAAAAAAAAATTTATGGACAATAAAATGTGTTATGGACAATAAAAAGATTAGTTTTTCTGCATGGGATAGATAAATATGCAATCTTCTATTGGCATCAGCGAAAAAGGGGAGCTAGTCTATTGTAGTCGACTTTTTAACCCTAAAATCGTGCGCCTATTTGTCAACCTAATACCGTGCGACCAAGAGTTCATATCCCGACTATATATATTCTAGTCGTTCGTATCTAATCGAGCCCTTTTCAATTTGTTACGGACGAGAATGATGATGAATATATGCCATTCTACTTACTAACATCAAAGCATTGTAGTGCGATTAGAAAGAACTATGACGTAATTTATCCCGTTATACTTATCCCTAGGAACTTTTTCAACAAGGATTAAACAATGAACTGTCCTTAATAATGAAAAATTAAATTGAATATAACATCCCATGTAGAAATTGCCAGCGGTAAGCCAAAATGAACAACCGATTCTACGTTGGACCAATGTTGGCAGCCAATGTTGTGCCAATGTTTATCAAATTGAATTGCCAGAAATGCAAAAAAAATCTGATAACCAACTTTGGTATTCATCATTTATAAGATAGTGGCATCCAATGTTTATCCAATATTGGCTTGGAACATCGGTTGCCAACGTTGGGCCAATGTTGGGCCAACTAAATCTTCTGAATAAGTGAGTAACATATTTACATGACATGTTCAAAGACATGGCATGTTTAAATCATAAAAATAATTATTTAAAAATTATTAACAGCCAAAGTTGATTCAACTTTCACAACGTTGGTCCAACGTTGGACCAACGTTGGATAAGATCTTACAACAAATTTAATATTTATAATAAATGTAATATAAAAAAATATATAACACCTATAATAAAAATATAAAATTTATTTTGAGTCAATATAAAGTCAATTGAGTCAATAGAAAAAGATAAGTATATTTAGTCAAAGTCAAAATATATTTTGACTTATATTCTTGTCCGTGTGGAAAATGAAAAGAATCTATCAAATTCGAAAAAAAAAAAAATTTTATCACGGCAAATTTAATAAAAGCGTTTAACAACAACCTCCTATCAATTTGTTTCCAACAAAGATTAAACATAAATTAACCATAATTTGAAATTCAAAAAATTGGCATAATTATTTTTATCAACTTCAGGAATAAGGACTGAACTTGAAGGATTTAAGAACTGACCTGACGACATGAATCGTCTAAAGAAAAAGTTTCCAACATTTTCTCCGTGAGCATGCATGCGTGAAGGCGCCAAGACAAGTGCTTTCGTCTTTTCGGTTGCTGCACGTACGCGCACATCCTACACGTTGCACCGTTTAAAGAATTCACCGTCTTTAAGTGTCGTTTCCTCACGTACTCTGTAACATGAATCTTTCTGCTCCCGGACACACAAAACATTTGTGGACCTTCGCAGCGTCAGCACTTTCCGGCAGTGACAAAAGATCTTGTAACTCCGTTTGATGCTCTGATTTTTTATTCATTTTTCCTCTATACTAAATTTGACAGCTAATGGAGCTTCGCGGGCCATCGAATTGTGGCTGATGATTTTATAATTCACAAGCTGAGCAGACGTTTGTATTATGCAGTTGGTCAATTTGAGTTGCAATTCGTGAATTAGGTCTGCAGGTCCAGACGATTCGTGTTTTATGTACAGAAGTAGCTAATGTTCAACTTGCGATGAATATCTTAGTTTCTTTTGATTACTACATGACTGCATAAAAAAAGTGTACAATAAGTACGTCAGTCTGAATCAAAATACTGGACTGTTATGATTATCCCATGATAAAACTCACACGAACGAAAATATCCAAGTAAAAATTTATATTGGTCCATAAATGGAACATAAATGTCACATATATGGCGATCCACCTGAAGAATCTATGTGCCATTTATGTTCTATATATATATCATTTATGTTTCATTTGATGTGCCATTTATGGACCCATATATACATTTTTACTTGGGTATATTTCAAAATATATTTCACTTATATTTTATATATTTTAAATATATTCGTATATATTCTACATATTCTCATTTATAAATTATTTATAAAGCGGCAAGTTGTGTAAATTTAATATAAAATATAAACTTCATCGAAAAAATATATTATATTTATATAATAATTATAATTTTGACATATATTCGTATATATATTTTCGTTCCTGTGGGAATACTCACTTATAAATTTATTAACGTTTTTTTTTTTTTTTCATTAATATTTTTCGAATTGATTTGTTCGCGCCATTTTCCAAACTTGAGCGCCGGTCAAATCTTTTTACTTTTCCGTGCCCAAAAATTTACCCACCGTCCAAGCTGCCCGCATACCACTAAATTTTGCAAAGCTCGTAAACCGTTGCCGCCTTCACAAGAAAGTCGTCAGTACGCCATAGCTTTGCCACGCCGCTCGCTAACCACGGGGACATAAATGTGAGTAAACGCTTGTGTCCTTTGTGTATTATTGCCGCGTGCACGTGTGAATCGATGCACAATAACAGCCGGCGCAAGAACGTCTGTATCAAATATTTGATCGACCTGATCTCAACTTTCATGAAGATTCAACATTATTTTTGAATACAATAATTCCCTGAATTTAATCTAATGTTTACAACTATTTTGTTGATTGTTCTTTTCATAATTGTTTTTTACACATATGTGACATATATGTGTGACATATATGCAGCATATTTGCAGCATACGTTTCTTTTTTCAGAATTTCAGAAATGAGAAAATGAAATGAAATTTTCATTCACAAACGTATTGTACTCATCCATAGTAACATATATGCTGTATTAATTAGTATTTTATGTTATTTGAAAAAAAATGTTCACTTAGTTTACCATAAATAATCATAATAATCATAAAGGATTGGATGGTAAGTGTGGAAAGATGTTGATACGAATTTGTGGCAGGTGTACTTTACAGGGAATATTTGAGGAAACGAGCACCGCAACATTTCCGTCTTGTGTAATACACGCAATGCTTAGTTGCATGTGTGGCGTGACCGCTGCCACTAGCGAGTTTATATTCGACGTTCACGTATTTGTACTGTTGTTGTGCGTCCATAACCACAGCAGATATGCTTTCCCCTTTATACGTCGAATTACGTCGACGCGTAATTGCACACGGTGTACGTAAACCCCTTTGCATCACATAGATGTCGCTTGTCAACAACTCAAACTGCCAGATATTCGAAGCTTTTAATTGGTTCATTTCAAAGCCGTAGTAAATTCTCTTTCTGTATAATAATGCATTTCCAAAGAATCGTCGCTTCTCGAAAACGGCTTTTCAAGAGGTCTTTGAGATCGATTGCAAAATTGCAAGGAAGATTTGCTAAGTCCTCTCTATCAACTTTCGACTCTGTATTGCCATTTACCTATCGAATGCGGACTTCCGTTGCGTCAAAGTTCTCCGAACTATTATATACTCCGATGCGAACTAATGCTGCAGCCATTCAAATTTTCCACCTTTCAAATTGCTGAAGAGTTTTCAAGTGACACTGTCATTGACCAGTATATAGCACATAATTTTCTTCGAATTGAAGGAGGTCGCCTCGTTGATGTCACAGAAATATCGGCAAGAAACAGTGGAATAGCTGGCTTTCAAGACCGACACAGTCCGAACAAAATGAAAGATTATTATGATTATTATTAATATTATCCAAGGAATATAATTTTTAGGCGATTCAATTTTACTATAATAGGGTGACTGCACCAATATTTGACCTGGCACCAGTCAATGACGTTCATTCACACCCGAAGCTAAGCAGACTGACATGTCAACCTCTCAACATTGACAGCTCTACATGAACATTTGACGATCGCGACATCTGAATTCGACCTTCGAGTTCACGACCCGCAGCATGCAACAATATATTTACTTTCAAATTATGAAAAATAATAAAATCAATAAAAATTTTTTAAAATTGTCAAAACATGAACAAATATTTCCGTATCTGTCTTGATCTCGTTACGATTTTAAAAATCGCAAATAATTAAGAATAAAGATGCATAATTAAGGTCCATTATTACGATTGAAGACTTTGGAAATGAGTGATCGGAGAGATAAAGAAAAAACTTTAAATTCTGTTGCGACTCAATTATCAGAGATGAAGCAGAACTATATTTAGAAGCAGCTCAGTGACGATCAAGTATCCGTTACGTCACGCTCCAGTGCTTTCAGGATGAACGACTTGGATGCCAACTTAATAAAATGGATTTGTTAATTAATCAACTGTCAAGACATGTAAAACATTCGTCGGTTGTTTTATTCTATTTCGCAATCCACATCTGATTTACGAAAACTAAGATCATTTTAAAAAACTGGCATCCCTCTTGGTTCGTCCCGATGTTCTACAACCTCAACGTTGTATTGTCGTCGTTTAGTTGGAACAAAATCTGGTACTCATTATCAATTCGGAAATTGACTCTTAAACAGTTAATCGACTTTGAATCACTGCCGTCAATGCCAGACCATACATGTACTGATACCGTTTAACGAAGAGATAGTTTATCGATAAATTGTTGGTACACTTCCAAGCACCCCGAGTAAAAATTTGTCTGGATTTTGTTGAGTTTAAGCATGGCACTGTCTTCCAGTAAATCTGGTTAAATACTGGCTAGATATTCGCAAGTACATAGGTAAAAAAAACTACAATAAATTTTTCTATGATACATAAATAATCGCAAATAACTTTCGTTTTATGATTATATAATTATGAGAATATAATTATGAATACTTTTTAAAAAATTTCACATAACATTGTAACAGCTGAATTATTTAGCTGAATTAAACTAATGTTTTATTATTAACCATTAATATTTAACTCAACTTTTAAACAAATAAGATGTTTACTACAAAAACTGATTTAAATAATGCAATGACATGAGACTATGAGTG
>JAPYZS010002346.1:0-10822 GCA_030522925.1 Trissolcus japonicus
ATTTTAAACATTTTTTGTATTCAAAACAACAAAAATCCATTGTCGCGAGATCCGATGGATCGCTGTGTGAGCGACGCTTGTGTGAGGTTGCAGTGTATTTACTTATTTAATAAAAAAAATGTTATTTCAGTTTCGTTCAACGAGGCAAGACTTTTTATCCAATCATACTTTAAAGAATTGCATCGGATTTCACTGTGACTTTAATCTCTTTTTTATGTACCTGAATGAATAAAAGAAAACATTAGAAAAAGGAAACGCAGAAAGCATCGGGATTACGCGAAGGAGTTCTGCCAAACATAAAGCTAAACCCGGGGCACCCTTTTATTGCAGTACTTACGTCCAAATGCTTTTCTGGAACAACCACCTCCCCGCACATAGTCTTTTCTCTACACGTATCGATACAGTACGTGTAATTATCTTTTACGAATACTTGGCTGCTTTCGCATTTTCTGAAATAAATGAGATAGATCCTTTAATAAATCATAAATCCATTTATCAGATTTGAGATGATACTTTTACTTTTCAAGGCACACTTCAACACCCAGTTTTAATATCCCTAACAGACGAAAATATATACTAATAATAATAAATAAATAAATGAATGAATAAAAAAAGTTAAAGTTGACTTCAGAAAGTACAGAAAGACATGGATATGTCTTGGACTCCATGGTAACGCTCCATGGTAACACTCCGTGGTAACGTTTTTCGTAACGCACGAATTTACAAGATACCCCCAGCCACAAGACTATTCCATAAATCCACTAGTAAAAATTCATCAAGGCTCGCCTTGTTTATATCTAGTTGCTTTCCAAGGCTAATCGAGGCGAGCCCAGTTGAAAACGAAAAATATACTTTCGAGGGGCCCCTTGAAAGGCACTTACAAGACCATTTCAAGGGAACATTTAGGGCATTTCTCGGGCATGTTACAGCTATCTCTTTGATCGCCTTAAAGTGTTAATTAAAGGCAATTTAAGAGGCCCTATAAGGGGAACACTCAATTATTTATTTAATTTTACTAAATAATTAATTAAACAATTTAGTAAATTATTTAATAATTTACTAAGTGCTATACAATTTTTAGAATAAAAAAAAATGTTTTCAGTTCCACTTATTATAAATCCAAGTTAATGAGTGAGTTTCTCAATAGGAATCAGATTTTCAAGTCAGTCGTGGCTGAGTGCATACAGCATCGACCTATCACTTCGGAGGCTCAGGTTTGATACCCACGACAGTGATTTGAGATTTTTTTCAATAAAATTTAAGTTTATCAACTTAAAAATTTATACAGTTGTTAAAATTTAGTTTTTAAATAATAAATTTAATAATATTGATAAAATTTTTTTTATTCAAGGCAACCCTTCCCGGGGAATAGAAGGGCCCTTTAAAGGTAAGCCTTAAAGGCATTTTCAAGGCGAACTGTAACAAACTGATGAAGGCCCCGAATTCATCCTTTTAGTTGCCTTTGAAGTGCCCGAAAGAGTTTCCGGGCAAGCCTTTAAGGCCACTAGATCAATTTTTACTAGGGTCTATAGACATTTTATAAATTCGTATATATAAAATTATATAATCAGAATATATATTTATTTCACCTATATTGTTATATTCTTTACTTATATAAAGAAAACTATATTCCTGGAATACAAAATTAATTTAAATTTGTTTATATTTATTTTATAAAAACGTTTATATCTCATGCAGATTTGTTTTGATTATTAAATATTTAACAATATTCATTAACAATGGTTAATTGTTAATTAATTATAGGTACTGATAATATTAATTTAATATTTCAGTTAATAATTTATATAACAAAATTTATATACAAAATATATAATATTTTTATATAGTTGGAATACATTTATCTTATGAGTGTGTTTCCCAAATCCTCGAACATGATATACGGGCGCGCGCAGCGAGCCCCAGACAATCTAGTCCATCTTAAAGAAGTTCGTGGTCGCCAGAAGTTAGTTGCTTGTCCTCGCTTTATTCGTTTTCTGATTGGCTGACGGGTAGAATTTGAAAATTTTGGAATAATTGTGACACTTTGTCATGTAACCTTTCGAAAATCAAAATAAAAAGTAGGCGCACGCGAAGCGCGCGCTTACTAGTAAATTAGTAAACTTGAATATTTGTACTATAAAATGAATTATACAAATTGTTGATTAACAATTATTTTTATTTAATTACATTGAAAAAATATAAATGAAACACAGGCAAAATATGTATATAAATGTTATATACGGATTTTATAAAATTTATATAAAAAAGCGGCAATAAGGATAATAGTCAGTCTATATACTATGACTATACAATTTATAAAAAAAAATATATATATAGTTTTTCTATATAATTTAAACTATATTTTCGTCCGTGAGGGATTTTACAGTCGGACATGTTAAAAATTGTCTAACGCGTCAAATGTTTCTGCTTATTTGAATTAAAAAAATTATTTGTATTTTACAACTGCGTCTTCAACATTTTTTACCATACTTTTTGAGTGGATTAAGAATTGATGTGTAGATTTGAAAAATGTGATTAAAACAATTAAATATACGATGAAATATTTTTTATAAAAAAATCGTTGTTGAATGATGCGGTCCAGTTGGATTATATTGATTCTCATTTCCATAAAAAGTACATAAAAAGCGTCGCGACGAGTAAAAGTATAGATCCCCTTGAACAAACATTAATTCTCACATTTGCATTTACCGTATTTCGTGCAAGTGTTGAGGAATCGATGCAAATAAATATCGACAGCGCCTAGAAAATATGGCTGCAAAATGAAAAAGTAAGGACCCGATGACTGAAGTTAAGTTTTGTATATAGCATAGCGTTTGTTGAATTTCGAGCTCAGCTTATTGTAGAATATCGTAGGTTATAGCTTCTTAAAAAGTTTTTCTGTAAAGTGATTACAATTTATAAAACGGCATCGACATATTTATGCTCCTAGTTGGAATATATATTTAAGTGTGGAACGAAAACCGGGTAAGGTAAAATGAGACAAGAGGTTGAATAAGAGCATCTCGCAGATACCCCCCAACGCGCTGTTAAATTGCGCGGAAAGATTCTAATATTTATAGGCATTGACCTAACTAGTATAAAAAAGAAGATTTTACACACACTTTTTTCAGCTGTTATTTATGATGTCAACTTTTTTTAGAAATATTTTTCTATTAATTAATTAACACTTAACAAGTAATTAACACTTCCTCTGGAGTAACACGGATTTTCAACTTATATAAATGTTTTTATCAAAATCTGAGAGTTCAAATTGGACCATTATTTTCTTTCCGGCTTTAGCAAAAAAGAATCATAGTTCAACAACTTCTTTTTTCGTGAAAATACAAGGCGATTCAACAGATTCCTGTCTCTATGCAAATACTGAAGAAAAAATTGTAGAAAAGGTCGTAAAAATACGCGCTATGAAACTCTCAGGCTCGATGTATTTGCTGCGATATATCGCGTTATTGGCCTTACATTAATTTAATGGATTAAACGTGGTGAGCGTTTCCCACACGGTCAAAAATATAGTTCAAAATATATTTTACATATATTTTATATACTTAAAATATATTCGCATATATTCTACATATAAATTATTTATAAAGTGGGAATAACTTATATAAACGTAAAAAAAATATAAATTTTATCGAGAAAATATATAATATTAATATAATAAATATAAATTCGACATATATTTGTACGTTTATTTTTATCCCTGTGGTTTTTTTAATGTAATTAAAAGCTTTTTGTTGCAGCAGATTTATGTCAATATTATATTTTTTATAAAATTTATAACCAAAACTTTTAGAAATAAATGAATAAATAAAGATGAAAAAATTATGCCGAAAAAGTTTTTCCAGAGTAAACGATTCGCAGATTTATTAAAATTTTTCACTAATAATTTTCACTAATTTTTTTATTAGTATTTCTTACACTCGACCTAAATTTTCAGAAGGTGAAGCACGCAGTTATGCTCAAGCATTTCCTATCATATTCTGACAAGTAATTTCGTAAGACTTGTGGATCTGCTTTATCTTCTTGACGTTAACTGACATCAATTCGATCAAATATCGTCCCAATGCTCCGTAACAAGCTTTCTACATTAACGGTGTCTGTTGGGTTGCGCACGTAGCTTTTTCATTTAACCGTCCCTATAACAGTATATAAGCTCAGTCTTAATCAAGCTACAAGGTATTTGATATTAATATTAATTTCCAATATAATGCCACTAGAATTGGTATATCTTATCTATTACAATTCAGAAACAAATATCAAAAAAAATTCTTGAAACACAAATGAATTAAAATATCGGAAAAATGGCGAAACAAGTTTCTACAGAAAAATTTAATGGCGGCAATGATGACCCAAGACAAAATTCTACATATGCAGACATATGTGGCATATATATGACATATATGCAGACATATGTGGCATATATATGACATATATGCAACATATATGCGGCATATATGTGACATATACATGCAGCATATATACTTGCATATATGGCGAATCTCATATGCTTGAGTTCGGGCTTTTATTAGGACAAAATTAAAATCTATTCTGGCCCTTATAAGGCAAATATAGGGTTAAATAAGGCTAAATTCTGGCTTTTATATGACGTGTAATGCCTTCTCATGATATCGCTATAATTCGGGTCAGATAATGCCCTAATTAGGGTCCGAATAGATAAGCCCGATTAAAAAAAATAATATTTTTTTGATTCTTATAAATTTATAATCCAAAATTTTTCAAACTACACTGGTCCAAATAAAAAACGCAACACTTCCCATAAGAATTACATATAAAGTGTATGTTTTTTATTTGGACCAGTATGTTTCACTTTTGATTGGCTATATGGCCGTTTGAAGAAATTCCGAATAATTTCAAAAAAACCAAGTCCCTGACTGGAAATCGAACTCCGATTTTTGAGGGTGTGAGTCCAACGACATAACCACTCAATCCTAATGGCTTTGGACGGAAATTTAATTGTTAAACTCACTCATCGTACCAATTTGTTGATATTTTTTTCAAGGGGTTGGAAACTTGTAACTCTTTTAATGAGTGATCAAAAAGTACAAAGAGTTCCAAAGAGTGCCAATGAGTGCCCATCAGTATTAATGTGTACCCATGAGTACCCATGAGTATTAATGAGTACCCATGAGTACCAAAGAGTTCTAAAGAGTATTAAAGAGTGCTAAAGACTTTATCGGAAATTCAATTAAGCCTAAATTAGGGTTACCCTAATTCGGGCCTAGTCCAAATGGTAACCAAATATGGTTACCATTTTTTAAATCAATAATTTTCAAACATGGTAACCCAATGAGAGCCCGACGTAGTCCTTGTAAATAAGGCCCACATTAGAATGGAACGCACGTTTTAGTATGGCCCTGATGTGGTTTCAATTATTGGACTTGGAGAAAATTTTTTACTTTGACAAAAAATATGGACACCCGACCAGGCCCTGGTCGGGTGATATGGTTTACCAAACGAGGGCCACCTCTAAATCGAGTGTTACATTCTAACGTGGGCCCGTCAAGAAGTCCCGATGTAGGCCGCATATTACGTATGGTTGCCTCGTCAGGTCCATGCGTAAGTTGACTTCAATTTCTACTAGCGGAGTTTCAAAAAGTATCAATGAGTGGCTATGAGTATTAATGAGTATCTATGAGTACTTATGAGTACCAAAGAATTTAAGAGTTTTAAAGAGTTTTTGTGGACATTTTTTTCAGCAAATTTTTTTCAAATAATAACCCAAGTAGAAATCCAATCGAGCATGCTATGCCATGAACCAGGGCCCGGTCTGGTTTAAACCGGGAAATCTCGATCAAAGGAATACTGACTGGGCCCTTACCAGGTTCCAGTCAGTATCCCCGACTGGGTATTGGTACAGTGCGTCACGCCGGGCGTTCCTAAGGCCTGACCGGGATTCCACTTTCGTTTTTTTTCAAATTTAATTACATAAAATATTCATATTGTTAGTTTATTTAAATTTTGTGAGTTGGAACATTAATTAATAAATCATTTTGTAATTATTAATTTATATAACTAAACTTATAATTAATAACAAATTTTGTATATTTTTGACACACATACATCGTATGAGTTTCCCAATAAGGAGCATAGATTGGGAAGTCCTCATAGACTAGAGGATAGGACAATGTTCTATCACTGCGGAGGCCTGGGTTCGAATCCTCTAACATCGAATCTAGTTTTTTCATTAGAAACCTTAGTTTGAATGGCTTAAAAATTAAAATAAATTGAATAATAAAATTAAATTTTATTAATTAGTTATTTAATGATTTTTTTGTTTATTTATTTTTAAAAATGGCAATTCCGACCAGGCCCTGGTCGCGCCCTGGTCCGGTTAAACAGGATTCCTGGCTGGGTCCTAAGGGACGCCAGGCGTGACGCTCATACACAGTGCCATCCTAGGATTCCATGCCGAGTCTTCATCTGGTCCCATGGTTTCCTGGTTAGGCCCTGTTTCAGCCCGATCCATATTTCTACTTGGAAAGAATCTATTGATTAGAGCGATGATTTTTAGCTTCTTCCACTGATGACGACCCGCTGATCTGACGCGTAAAACGCCGTACGCTCCTTGGGCGCCAGTGACGCTCTCGGCTGTAATATACTATATGCACTCGGCACAACAATTAGCGGCCACCCTAAATTTTTTGAAAAAAAGGGATTTTTCAAACAGCCGTAACTTTGACATTTTCAATTGAAAAATAGAAAATTTTTTTCCCAAATTGAAGCTCAGAATCTCAGCTACAAAATGATTTTGTTGAATTATTTTTTGAGTCTTTACAGATGGAGCTGTAATCAATTGTTGCGATCAAAGAATTTCAGAAATCAATGTCCACAAAAACTCTTTAAAATTCTTCAAAATTCTTTGGTATCCATAGGTACTCATAGATACTCATTAATACTCATTAATACTCATTAATACTCATGGGCACTCATTGGCACTCTTTGGAACTCTTTGTACTTTTTGATCACTCATTAAAAGAGTTACAAGTTTCCAACCCCTTGATTATTTCAATATTAATTTTATTTTGATAAAAGTACAATTATTTATACAGCATAAGACTTAATTAGATTCGACTTTTTAAATTTTATTGAAGCTTTATTAATAATATTATTTTTTTATAATAATTTTGGTATAATTCGGGCTATTATACGGCCCAAATGTGGTCCGGAATCGGGAGAATTAAAGGAGAGATTACAATTAAAGAAGAGGCATTACACGCCGAACGATGGCCCTAAAACGGTTTCTTTAACGGGCCTATGTTACAAAGGCAAACTTTTATTGGCCCGAATAATGCCCCTCTTAAATGTTCATAATCGGCTAATTTGATTTGGGCTTGCGCTTTTATTTTTGTAAGCTTATAATATATCGGAGTGTTCGTTTGTTAGACCACATTGAGAAAATGCAATGAAATAGTAAAGAATTCATAAATATGTAACATTTATACTACGAAACCGAACAAAAATGTAAGCTCCGTGGCATGTCCTGAGTTAAATTTTTTAATTAAAATTATCATAATATTAATTATTTAATTTAATTATCATCGAAACCTTGAAATTGTCAACAGACAAAACTCTTGTAATTACTGTGCTCACTGGCCCCTTTTCATTTTACATCGGAATTAAGCTATATTAGAATTATTTGACGTATTCCATAATTAAATTTCATAATCCAAGCGGAAAAATTTTTTGTGCAGATTCGATAAGGTATTAAGTATGTTTAAATAGTGTAAGCTCCATAGCTTCTGTAAGCTCCGTGGTCAAGAAAATACTATGAAACTGTTCATTAAAAAATAAAAATGATTGTTTTTTTCTGTGAAAGCAATTGTATGCTTATTTAGACAAAAATATATGTCATATATATAACATATATGGCGGCATGTGTGCAATCATATATTTAGCATATATGGCAGCATATATGTTTAGTCAAACATATATGTGGCATGTGTGTGGCATATATGCAGCACGTTTGCAGCATACATGCTTTTTGGCTGGGAAATTATGAGACAATGAAAACTCTGTAAATTGACTTAAATAGAATTGAAATTTTGTAATTGTAATTTCATTTCAAGAGTAGTGAAGTTTTATTTTAAACTGTTCAATGTTTCCAACTATACTATAAGTTTGCCAAATTTAATGCTAGTCAGGACCATACGTGAATTTAACTTCTACTTTAGGAGAATGCGGATGATACGTGTTAGACTTTACATTTAGAGAAATAGTTTAGTTCGTACAGGCAAATAGTTAGAAACTCAAACTCATCAGGGCGTTTTTACGGATTTACCATGAACAAGTTTTGGTAATAAAAATAAAATTTTGATATTAAGTTGTCTTTCATCATGTCAAAAGTGGATTCAATACAACATTCTTTCAGAAAAACGAACAATAATTTGATAGTAGAAAATCAAGAAATTTGTTCGGCAACCAATTTCAACATTGTTTCACTTAACATTTTTTATTGAAAACTGAACTCTGGCCACTTTTACCTGTCAAATTATTGTTTGAGTTATACCTTTGATTTGGTAACGAAATATTATTTTCTGCTCGAATAACATTGTCACCAGTAGACACACGAATGGAAATACGACACACGAAATTGTCCAATTTTATGCAGCTCGATTCGCTTCGCTGGCAACCAAAATAGTATTTACCCTACTTCGTTGGGGCGACGTATTTTTGGTCCAGTGAAATATTCCCTAATGCAGCTTGCATTATTATGATTACAATCAGTTTCGTAACTTCTACCAACGTTGTCTTCGAGTGTGAATCCCAATTTCGTGCCAAAAGAAAAAACTCGTCAAGCTTGACAAACATGCACGAAAACAGCAGTTGCACTTTCCTAATTAGGTAACTTCAGGCCCGAATAAATGAGCGAATAATTCAATTAAATTAGTCAAAATTTCCCTTTATATTACATAAAATTTCTTAAGTTGTATTCTCGGATTCAGTTTGGATTCGGAAATTGAAATAGAACTAAACAAAAAAAATTTAATGGGGCAGTTTACAGTTCGGGCTTTATTAAAGTTAGTTTTTTCGTGAATTCAAGTTTTGCTATTATTTTTCGTATGAGAAAATGACAGAAAAAGGAAAAATAAATCGAATATGACACGAAACAGAGTGGATTATCAGCGAAAATAACATATCAAATCAAGTTTGTATTTGGAAGTAGCTTTTTGCGAGTTTTAATATGAGAATATCAAAACTCTGAATTTTGATATGAGAATGTGTAGCAAACTAAATATGCAAATTCGTCTGAAATTCGAACGTCCTGTTGAGAGATGTGCTGTCGATAAATAAACGTTTGCATGCCTCGACAAGTAAATTTGTACGCGAATCGCTTTGGAGCAACAAAACACCTCGAAAACGATCAATTGTCAAATCCTCCAATGGCTTTTGGTTTTTCTGTTTTTTCACCCCTATCTCTATTTAAGTTTGAGCATCATTAATTATAAGCATAAATTCATAAGATTTATTGTACTGAAATTGACTGTTAAAAGTTCTAAGTAATGTTATTTGTCTGAGGCAAAATTAAAAAATTGCAATAAACGAAAATTGTTTCATCTGTAATATAATCATATTCTAGATTCCTTTTTATTTGCGATGTAGTCGACGGTCTTAAAAAGTTGTCACTCAACATAATATTCTCTAGTAAAAATGATAATATATTGACCATATATTGTCAATATATTATTTTTAAGAAAATCGTATATAACCTGATAATAATAATATATTGTCAATTTAATGACAATGTATTTTTTATAATTGTTGAAAGTTACTTTCTAAATTCGAATAAGTCCAGAGTCTTCCACCAATTGCCAAAAGTGAAAATTCCATTGTAATTATGACTCTAAATAAGAGAAAATCTTCACTCTTTGCAATTGGTGGAAGATTCTGAACTTATTGTATGTCTATATTCACTTTTTTTGAGTGAGCTTCACTTATTCGAATTTACAGAGTATATTCAAAAATATATTTTTCGTATATTTTAATATCTGTGGTTTACAGGAAAAACGAGATAACTATATGTGGTTCCGTATATACTTACCTCGTTTTTCTTGTCAACCACAGATATATGACCTAATTTATATATTCAAAAAGTATAATGGCTTTTATGAGGCTGCACAAAAATGTTTGTTTGTTTGGCGTTGGTTTGACTTCAGTCAAAGTCGTTCTGACGTCAGTCAAATGTTGACATGTAAAAGGATCATTCACATTCTCCTTTTTCTTGACGCTCTGAGCAACGTTGGCGTCACCGTCGCGTCAGCGTTTACGTTACGTCATGTTTCGGGCATCGCTTTGGCGTACCGTAATTGGCGCGTCATTTGAATAGCCCAAAATTTGCAATTGAAAAAAAAACAATAACTATGAAACGAAGTAAGCTGCCGAAAATTCCAACTGAAGTAATTGCGATAGAAAAAAAAAGTAGTTGACTTTTTTTGTATTTAATTAATAATAAGATAATGAATATTTGGTCGTTTCATCCTTGTATTTGTTTTTCAAAATATAGTCATACATGTTGAAACTATAAAATTTTAATCGAAACTTGTTTTTTACACAATTACAGCAAGAAATTTTCTATCTATCTACCTCTACCTATTATAAAAAAAAGTTTCGCCGCTGCAGCCGCTGTTTCCAATTAGGATTCAATTGTCATAAATATGTATGTTATCATATACCGTTAGCTTCGTCTTGGAAAGACGAATCCGTTGATCATGATGATGATGATGATTTAATGATGACGGTGATGAAAAATCATCATAATGACAAATATATACGTATTATCATAAAC
>JAPYZS010002347.1:0-16505 GCA_030522925.1 Trissolcus japonicus
TTTTTTACCGAAATTCTTTGATCGCAACAATTGATTACAGCGCCATCTGTAAAGAGTCAAAAAAAAATTGAACAAAACCATTTTGTAGCTGAGATTCTATGCTTGAATTTGGAAAAAAAATCTATTTTTCGATGGAAATTGTCGAAGTTACGGCTGTTTGAAAAATCCCTTTTTTTTTCGAAAAATTTAGGGTGCCCGCTAATTGTTGTGCCGAGTGTAATAAAAAATGGAGGGCCCCTCTAACCCCCTCTAAAATAATTTCTTTACCCCCTGGCTAGAATTAGTTATTTTTAAATCACTCTCGCTATTTTGTAGCACAAAGAGAAGACAAAAATGGAAAATATCTTAGCGATCACGTGTCATAGACCGTTCGTTACACGGATTCTCTTCAATTAGACGGCGACACGTACGCAAACGTATTATGAACCTCTACGTAGACTTTTCCTCAGCATCACGTACGCAGAAGCTAACTTTATCTGGTTATATCGCGCGTATTCGTGCAATCTCATCGTTTTACGTGTAACTGTGTCTGGTAATACAGTTCTCCATGTGCGGTACATAGTTAAGTGTGGAACGATCTAGCATTGGTCATGCATCACGGTGTTACGTGTCCCGGATTCCGTGCAATCGAGTTTGCTTACATGACGATGTAATAATACGCTTACGGATTCGGCCATTCTAACGTACTGAATAAACTATTAACCGAAACCAAATTTATTGCATATAGTTCAAATGAAACAAATTTGAAACCGTTGAAATGATACAAAAAGCTTTCCGACTTTGGCACACTGTAATTTCATTTTCATCAAAAGTTCGACCTGTGCTATCATTCACGTGGGAAAAAAATGTTGAAACACGTCGGAAAATTAAATATTTATTGTAAATAAGCGTGAACGAAGTATATACACGTTATGTAAACGTTCTTGATGCAGTACAAATGGAGCTTTCAGAACAAACTTAGTTAAAACACCGTCATCTCATTACAAGTTCGGAGCCGAGGGCGGAAATTAAAAACTGTACTGTGCATCTTTGCAGATTATTTGAATGACCAGAACTATAAATATTCATAATTAATTTACACAAGCTTTAACGATGCAATTACCGCGTTTTAAGCTGGTAATGCGACGTAAATCAATATTCTTATTCAGTTGTAATTCCATTCTGAATTATTAACAAACTCTAATAGATCAAGCAATGTAAATCAAAATATGCATTGCTTACTTTTTCACAGAAATATGTTATGTAAAAACTTTTACTATATTTCACTAGTAATGGAGTTCTCGTACAGAATCGTTGCCATTTACGAAAAAATCACTAAAATTTATAAATTTAAAATATTAGTTAGTTTACATGACATCACTGCAAAAAAATGTGTTTTAACTTAAAACATTTCAGGGTACAGTTTTTAAACACTTGTCAAGCGTTACCCAAATGTTTTACTATGTAAAGGTGTTTTATTTTTAAACGCCTAACCTCAAAATGTATAACTATATAAACTTATAACCTCCAAGTGGTATAGTTTTTCAAAAAGTTTTATTTTAAAATGTTTCTTATAAAACACTTCTAAAATAAAACAGAAAAACAATTTAAACACCAAGTATGTGTTTTTTGTTTTATTTTAAAACACATCGACTAAAAACATTTTTGCAGTGATTTTACTTCTGACAGTTGCGGATGGCCTCAGCTCTGAGCATTGATCTCCAGCATTGTTTCAATCCCCACACCAATGGCTCAGGGGATTCATCAAGAATCACGTGTGACCAGATCCAGTAGTTCGAAACCTACTGTCGGATCGAATTTTTTCGAACCATGTATTTATTAGTGACTTTCAGACATTGAAATTCTAGAAAATAGAATTAATATTTCAACATTTTGCTTTTGTTGAATTTATATCATTTTCTTAGTATAATTTCAGATGAAATAGTTCATTGTCAAATCTAAGATGAAATAGTTTGTTGTATCATGTCTTATTATTTTTTTCATTAAATTTTGATTTGTAATAAGGAATTCGAGTTTTAAAAATGGAATAACATTTTATTTTAAATTCAAAGTACCTTACCTCTTTGACAACCTCTTTTTAATTTGCAAAAACATCTCTGTTTCATCAATTCCGTTGAGAAATTGAACATCTTTCAAATAAATTAAAATACTCTGACATTAATATTAGCAACATTCAAATAATTTATATACGTGCCTTCCGACCCTCATTCTTCATTTTATGTGGTTCAATGGTGCTTACATCAAAGTTAGCAATCTCGCACGCTTAATTCTTCATTAAAAGCTACACTTTATTGAAATTCTGTCTCGAGTGCAATGCTACGTCATAATTAATGTTTCGTGAATATGACATTTAAAAATAGATATGAAAACAGGATAGACAGAGAGGCTGGGCTCAGACGCGCAAAACTTTGATTCAGGCAAAAGTTTCTTTTCGCACTGTGAGTGTGTTTCCAATGAAGCGCAATTAGAGCTATTATAAAAATGCATCACCCCAAGTTTGTACTGAAATAAACAAGCGCAACAAAATTATACTGCAAGCTGAAAGACTGTTCATTTTTTAGCATTCATCACTCGCTTTCAGACTGTACAAAACGCAAAGGCTGCAAAAGCTTATATACCACGTGTTGAGTATATTTTTTTTAAGTACGTACAATCATTTTATTTCTCCGAATCAAGCGAACAAAGTTCTTCGCAACCTTTTGTACTAGTTCATTCGTCCTATGAAAAAAATTTTTCTACAAAATATTTGTCATAAAAAAAATGTGTGTACAAAATTTATTTAATGTTATCATGTATCAATTATCTTTTCTTACATTTATGATTCTCAATCGTTTGATAACAATTTTTCCAGTCCTTTTACAGTAATCATGAACTATGTTCTCTGTGAAGCATTTGCAATTGCAACAATTTGTTACGTATCTATTCTCAAGGAAAACAGTTCAATTAAATTGGAATATTATCCAATCGCTAAATTGTGTAACACTGATTGAGTCGAACGTGGAGTATCCGTAAAGGGGGCGCGTAGGTGCTAGCAAGTGACACGAAATATAAACCAAAGTGTGTTTGATAGTGAAGTGAATAAATTAAGCAGACATTGTGAATTGGCCGTACGAGCGGGTCACGGAAAACACGTAGCAGCTTGTATATTCACGGATAACGAGCTTCCTCTCTTGCTCTGTTGCCTGTTACCGCTAATGAGCTACCGTTCCGTTTTCTGTTTTCCATCTCTCCGTGCAAGCAAGCAATGTAAAACTTTGACCCGCTTTATATCGCCATTGAAAACCAAAGACACCTCGTAACGCATATTGTATTACGTATATTTATCGAAACGTAAGCAACGTACGACAACGAGCAGCATCACTTGCGAACACAATGTCCTGCAAATTAAACAGAGTGGTTTATTCTGGCAAACTGGTTAGATCAACAAAAATAAAAAGAATCTTTGAGAACAATGAATCGCCTCGATGAATGAGACATAGAGCACCGTGAGCAGTAAGTTGCGAACTGTTCAACAAAACGAAACGCCTTTAAAAAATGAAAATCGATCAACTTAAAGTAAAACACAACCGTAACATATATTTACGAGCAAGTTACTTCGAATATATACCTTTGCTGTTTTCTGATTCATTCCTGATACATTCCTAGCTGTGAACTCGCTTCGACAGAGATAAATAATTTAATGGACCAGTAATATTTAATCGTAATTGAGTTGAAATTCGGTTGAGCCCGGGGAGATGGGAAAAGTTTAAAAAAGCGTCGTTCTGTTTGACTAAATATTTTGTATATGAGCGAGGCCAAGCCGTCATATATCTTTTTATGAAAGGCGCCATTCTATATTGCTTCTCTCCATTGACTTTCTTTTACTTGCACACACATCCACCTTTTAGTCTCGTGTTCCGTCTTTCGTATAGGACAGCTTCACAGTCGTGTTCATTCAAGTGCAATAGAAGTCTGCACGTTAATCTTGACTGATCAAACGCACGTACTACTCCTCTTTTTTTCAATCGTCGCATGGTATATAAAGATATCAAAAGGGATCACCATTCGTGTTTGTTTCACTCAGTTTAATTATCATGCTGAATCGTTTACATTTTCACACTTGCCACAAGTTCTTGTTATCATTAAAATTTGAATAGGTTGAATAGGGAAACTCGAATAAATTTACTACAATCGAAATTGGTTTATCTTGTTCCACAGGTTTGCTTGCAAGTGTCTTCCAGATGAATCCTTCGTTTTTGCAGTCACTCAGGATCCAAAAAGATGCTTGGGTGGATTTTTGTTTGAAAAAAATGTTTTCGTACACTTTTGACTTTTCATTTGATAAAGAAAAAAATTTTAGAACTTTGTCTGTTTTTTTTTTATTTGTTCAGGGTTGGACCGTCCCGTAAATTTTAGTTAAATTAAATAAACTTCATTTAAAATTCTAATAAAGTTTTTATTTAATTTAAATAGAATCTAATAGGTTCAACAACATTTTTTCTCTTCCCGTTTTATAAAAATTAGAATTGCTTTTTCGTACTAGCGGGCGCGGAACTTTGTCCTTGAGTTGTCATGCCCTCAGCTTTGCCTCGGGCTGACAATTCGCTCTCGGACAAAAATTTGCACCGACCTTACTTGTTAACAAATATACTATATAAATACACAATTTAAATAAAACATAGACTCAGAGAAGAAATTTTATTCAACCTATTAAATCAAAATTGAATTAAATAAACTTTATTAGAATATTAAATAAAATTTATTTAATTCAACTAAAATTTAATAGGTTGAACGAAATTTTCCTTTGAGTGTAATTAAAAGATTAAGAGAAAAATGTTTATATTTGCGAACGTAAAATATTATCTTCTTAAATTTAAAATAAGATCTTTTTATGTCGCAAAGTACCGTCTGATTGAATATATTCCAATAATAATTTAAGCCCTTTAGCAAACGACTGTATTTTCTGGTTGATGCAAGGCGAAAAAAAACAAAAAAGAAAATAGCCTAAAGGAGCAAAACAGTTTGCGCGAAACTAAAATCCGTACCGATTGCTCAAGCGTCTTAACGCAATTAGATATTTCCTCGCGCTGAGAGTTGTTTTTTTTTATCGCGGGAGACTGATGCAAATAGACCCCCGGGAGCTTAAATACTCCGATCCAATTCCATTGGCTTAATTGCAATCTTGAGACAAGAGTAAATAAATTGAAAATAAAACCGGTCTGGAATAAGTATGTTTTGCAACACCAAAGCTTCTTTCAACTCTCAAACTATATCTCAAATCTCTGCTGAATTCATGGCGGCCTTTATCCGTCTAATCAATCTTCAAATTCACTTTTTTAATTAAGGGGACTGGCAACCCAAATGGCTATTTTCGCCAATTTTTGACCAATCACTCTAATTTTCCGTTCGTATAAAGTTTGAGCTCCTCTTTAACAATCTGCATCAAAAACCCAGAAATAATTAATTGTTTATTGTTAATTAACAAAATTATACTTAAAAATCGCCATTTTCAAAATACTCCTGGCGATCAAATTTTGATGATTTTATATATATATTAATAAACAAAAGATATGGTCATTAATATGAAAAGAAACTAAAAAATGCTTAAAAATCCGGTTTTTTTATTCAATTGTTTATAACTTACCAAAAAAGTATCATAAAAAAAATCTGTCTGGACAATTTTTAAACAATCAAACTCTGAACATTTGAAAAAAAGAAGAAGTAAATCCGACCAAAATTAAATGCAAATGCAATAAAATTTGTTTTTGAATTTTCATAATTTTCGGGTTGTCAGTCACCTTTTTTTGTAGGGATCGATAATATAAACAAATGTTAGATGCACAAAGTTCGAAATAACACTTAGAAATTCAATTGACACCATCACATACATCAACTCCCTTAACCCATTATAGGCTTAAAAGAGACCAACATATAAAACTTCTATTTCGATTGCAGTTGTTCGGAGGACTTTATTCTTTCCAGCGTGATATATTTTGACCTTAACAAAATTTAAACTCGTGCGTGATTCGTTTGATTTCTGAGGACATTTTTGAAAACAATGAGACGCCAAGACCCTGCTAAGTTGCCAAGACCAAGAAATCAGAACTGCAGATAAATAAATCGCAAAATGAACGAAGGAGGGGTGGGGGAAGGTCAATTCATTTGTGGAATGCAAAAGTGTAATTTATGCAATTGCATAGCTGGTTTGCTACGTCCATACGTTTAAGCTTCGATACGGAAATAATAATTTGAATATCCTTCCGGGGCACTAGTGACTGTCGAAGTCTAGTGCATTTGTTTATTCGGTGTCAAGAGATCGTTCGGTTCGTCGGTTGGGCTACTGCCAAACTCGGTATTGCTTCATAAATTCAGCCAAAGGAGCCTCTAGATCATCTCACATTGTGTCGCAAATAGCACCCACGCGTACCAATAATCGGATACGTCCGACGAGATTTACCGCCCGAACCCCCGGCGCTCGTATAATCAGAGTTTCCGAACTATCCACGCGAGACTCTCTTTCCGGATGATCCGTCTACGTGCAGAAAGACTGCGCGCTGCTGCTTATATTGCGCTCGCCCGCCTGTTACAATCGAATTTCCCCCCACGAAATTTTCAGCTTTTGAAGTTGTCGGAATTTTCGACGACAGGCTCCAACTTGCGCTCGCGTTTAATTGGTTTTGGCGGAATTTCAAATTTTTCGACACATAATTTACACCGTTAACATCAACTCCGTTTTATATACTTTCTTTTCATTTCAAAAATGTTTAAAAGTTTCAACTGCACGATTGACGTGCGTTATTGTAAAAATAAAAAGTTTCCTTTAAATCGTTCCATGTCAAATTAAATTCTTAATTTACAACACACGTTTTTTTATTTTTATTGAATAGTTATTATATTTTCTTGAAAAGAAAATACAATTTTTAGTTTCTTTCAAACAAACAATTCAATAACTTCCCGCACGGACGAAAATATATTTTGAAAATATAAATAAAATATATATTATTTTATATTTTATAAATTTATACAATGGAATTTATAATATATATATATATATATATATAAATTTATTTTTTTTTATAATTCCATAATATTTATTTCCCCGTGAGGGCGTATAGGTTCGCATCATTTTTAGAAGAAAAAACTCATTTCGATTTGCGGTACTTTTGCATCAGTAAATTCCTTCAAGTCGTGGATGAGAGGGCTTATCTCAAATGTTTTTTGACATTCGCCATCAGCAGCAGTTCACACCTAAGATCCAAGTATTGTCCACGTCAGTATCTGATGAGCGACCTTTTTTCTTATGAACTGTTCGTAGTTTTTCAATAAACCCAGAAATAAGACTCTCAATTTACAAAACTCCAATTGTGTAAAGAAATAATCAAAAATTTTATTTCACATCCCCATGAAAATATTATTTTAAGTGTTTATCTTTTTGAAATGTAGTTAAAGAATGAAACAACTAAATAGTCAAAAAAATCATAAAAATATTAAAATTGATACTTCCAATATTAAATTTATCTTTATATCAGGATGGATTATAAACTATACAGTGGACTGCGATGTGATCTACATATTGTCACTTATCGCGCTTACCCTCTCTGATGAAAACAATATCTTGTTTTGGCCGAGCTGATATTTATTACCCCGGGGTACCAAAAATCAACTATAATTGATAAAATTGGCTTGACAAATATATAGACTCTGTGAAGAGAAAATCCAAGCGCTTGATTTATTGATGCGGTAATTAATTTGGATTACACAAGCTGACTGCTGAAATGTGTGCCCGTGCGAAATGGCTATAGTTTTAATTCGTAAACAAGCGTGGCATATTATCACGTCCAAAGAGAGACACCGCGTTTGCAAAATGCGTCGTAATTAAATTTCATCTTCATTAGATATGATCGCGGCGCCTTTTTTTCCATATTGAACAAGACAAATCTTGTTTCACTTTAAAGAGCTTTTGCCATCAGAACGACACGCTGCACGTAATATGAAAAAGCAGAGCGAGAGTATAATAAGCACACACCAACAGGCGAGAAATGTTTTCGAGCATCTGCAGAAACAGCTTTTAAGAGTATGTGCGAGGGGTTTATTTATGCCTCGCATGTGTTCTCTCGCATTTAACAAAAGCAAATGTGTTTAATTAAGAAATTGTACGTATTTCCGTGATATAGAAAACTGCTTTTCCTGTTGTGTCTGCAGGAGCGAACCACGCAATGTGTTAAGCGAATATATTTTCTTAATAATTATATACAAAATTGCATTTCTGACGTTTTATAAGTTACTTTTTTGCCTCGCCTTAAGTCCATGTAGAAATTTACGTCTGGTTCAACGTTGGACCAACTTTGTGAAAGTTGAGTCACCTTTGGCTGCCAATCTTAGGTCCAGAGATGGTAAATCTCTGGGATGAAACGCCCGCCCATCATCGCCAGCCAACGTTGGCTCAACTATTTTTGCCAATGTTAAACCAATGTTGTTCAAATTATTTAAAAAATTGAATTATTTTATTTATATTGATAATTTTTTTACGTAATTATTTGTAGATAATTATTTTTACGATTTTTACTCAGTGTTAGAAATTTTAAAAGTCCGATGAATTTAAGGTTGTTGTTGGTCTGAGGTGGGATTCGAACGCTCGTCCTTCAGATCTGTAGTCTGCCACTCAATTCACTGCTCCATCGGCTGTTTTTGCACATGTCGTTTAAATATGCTACTAACTTATCCAGAAGATTTAATTGTTCCAACATTGGCTCAACGTTGGCAGCCGATGTTCCAAGCCAACGTTGGATAAACATTAGATGCCACCATTGTATAAATGATGTATGCCAAAGTTGGTTATCAGATTCTTTTGCATTTCTGGCAATTCAATTTAATAAACATTGGTACAACGTTAGCTGGCCAACATTGGTCCAACGTAGAATCGGTTGTTCATTTTGGCTTATCGCTGGCAATTTCTACATGGGAGGTAGGATATACAATTTTGTAAAATAGTTAGATGCATGTTTTTGAAATGAACTGGACCCCTTAAGGTGATGCATAAGTCGTATAGGTGTGACAAAGATGGCGTTAACGAGGCTTCTATAAGTGTAACAAAGACAAAACTAGTTTGCCTTATGCATCAAAGGGCGATTCATCCGGTGTAAGCGGGGTCTTTCTTGGCGCGTGACGCCTCGCCCTGTAAAGTCCCGTGTTTATAAATTATTGTTTTTTATGTAAAATAAATACACTAAAAATAATAAGCAATACAAATTTTTATATTGTATGTCTATAATAAATTTGAAAATCATTTAAAAAAGGAACATATATATATATAATTATTTCGTCCGGGAATCGAACCCGGTCTAATAAAATACAAGCCTATCACCTTGCGCAATAAGCTAAATTCATTTTGAAAATCTAGTACCTTATTATAAAAGTCACTATAGTCTCATTTCATTGCATTATTTAAATCAGTTTTTCTAGTAAACATCGCAAATATTGAGTTAAATATTAATGGTCAATAATAAAACAATAGATTTCTTATATTTTTGAGAGATTTTAATACTTTGGAAACAATTTATTATGTAATATGTA
Organism: Trissolcus japonicus; assembly: GCA_030522925.1. Lineage (NCBI taxonomy): Eukaryota > Metazoa > Arthropoda > Insecta > Hymenoptera > Scelionidae > Trissolcus > Trissolcus japonicus. Next base: position 9,553 of record JAPYZS010002347.1, read on the forward strand.
ATCCAGCTGTTCACACACAATTTTCTGTGAAAATTTATAAAAAGTATTCATAATTTTCTATTTTTATTAACGTTTAAATATTGTTCATATAAAATTTGTTAAGAAATATTATATTTAAAAATAATCAATGCAGGCATTTTAGTGGCCCTTCATTCCCCCTTCAAAGGCAATTACAGGCCACAGCATCACATGCCCGGTAAGTGCCCGGAACAAATCCTCAACGGGCATTGATAGGCCTTTCAAGGGTTGCCCCTGTTGAAGCTATTCGTCTCTACTATCCTGACATGTCTTTAAGGGGCCCTGAAGATGTTCAGGGCACGCCCTGAAAAATTTTTTACTAGGGAATAAAATGTTAAAATTGATATAATTAATTATCATTCGAAAAACACAATTTTGACTGTATCGCATGCATGTTCCACCTTAACTTCATTGTATGAGTGAAAGTAGCTGACATTGTAAATTGTGTAATCGTTGAAATATGATTAATTGATGTCAGTCGAGTCATTAAAAGAACAGTTCAAGAAGCGGGCGTCAGACAATGAAAACGTCGTTGACTCTTGAAGATCGATTAAGAGATTTATAGGGCGTCTTGTTTGTCTTCAAAAATGAGTGAACGGCGCGTTTAAACTCGGAAAACAAAACAGAGTAATGATGACGCCAAAAATCGGATTGCGAATGCAATTAATCGCACAAAAAAATACAAAAACTTGAATTCGATGAAAAATTTGTCTGTCTGTAAATAAAATGTCGATGTTTTTATAAATGATTGATGAGTTTCAAAGATGTTATGACACTAATGAAATTAAATAAACTTCAATCAAAATTCTAATAAAGTTTATTTGATTTAATTAAAATTTAATAGGTTCAGTGAAGATTTTTCTTTGAGTGTAAAGCGTTAACTTTTAATTTTTCTCTTCCACTTTTTTGAATCGAATAATTTTAATTACAAGATTATGCATGGTTTAATAAACTTGCCTCGATCATCAAAAAATAAAACACGTATTTTCTTCGCACCAGTTGAACGCGTTTCTAGAAATATTTTGTTAAATTGATCGCAACTTTGAAATCTGATTCCACACAAACTGCTTTATTATAAAAAAAAAAATACTTCAACTTACTGATATAAGAACATTTAGATATTGATCAATATATAGGCGGATCAAAAAATATGAGTGCTTGATGCAGTGCTATATAATAACAGTAACAGAACCGTGAATAAATCGCCGGAATATAAATCAGTAAGAGTAAAAGTAATAGAAAAAAAAAGAACACAAATTTATAGCAGTAAGTGAAAATTCAAAGAAATGCGATGAAATATATAAAGATCCATAAAACGTATCAAGTATTGATCGTGAGAGCAATTTTAATTTCGTCCGAGGCGTTATAACTGAATGTACGATTGTGCGACTAATACCGCTTGTAAAGTCTGATAAATGAGTGTATCAAGTGCGTTTAGGTGGATTCGATTTCGCGAGTCAGCGAGGGAATATCTATCATGGCGCAAGTTTGGCGTTGCAATCTAAAAGCGCGACAGATACGTATCGCAAGCCGAAAATTATACTTTCGCGGCAACTTTTCCAGCACTCGTCATAAAGCGCCATGTAACGCGGCAAACTTATTTCAGATTAAAACTTAGAAGAGAGGGGGGAGGGGGAGGGGCCTTTTCGTGATAGTCATTAAAAGTTTTGCCCGAAAAGACGATGCGACTTAACACATATAAATGAATCCCTGAAAAGCTTCTTAATAACGACCGAATCATTTATATTAGTCAGACTTCCTCTTGTTCGAGTTGTTAACAGCGCTCTCGCCTATCTCAACGCTAAGTTTGCGCGAGCTAGACATTGCACGTGCAATATGTCTTTGATAATCTCCCAATGCACCGTTTAACTATTCATTCGACCAAGTTTACAATTACGTTACTTTCATTGTTTCAAATGTCTTAATCGCCAACCCTGTTTGGCTTGGAAATAATCACCACTCAGAGCTCCATTCAATTCTATTCAATGAGAATCAACAAATGAAACTTATTCAATCACATTCTTGATTATTGCCGCCAGATAATATTGTTTGGCTAATGAAGTTTGAATGTTCATTTTCAATGTTTAGGATTTAATTTTCTAAAACTTTGTCAGTGCATCAATGAATGGAAAATTAATTATTATTAACGTTTATGGTAATCAAAATTATAAAACAAGTAAATAATTTAACTGAATATTTTCTGAATGAGACTGTAAAACATTCAAATTTGCGAATGAAAATGCAGATTAATTTTTCTAAAATCTAAAACATTTTAGTTTACGTGGCAACCCAATTTTTTGAAAATTCTCCACTCCTAGTGTGATTTTGATTATAACCGATTAAATTTAACCTTGAAATCAACTTTCTCTCTTCCAACGAAATTATACTTTTACTTCGGTTTCTGAGCGGGGGGGGGGGGGGGGGGGGGGGGGTTTTTATTTTTTTTTCTCCTGCTTTTTTTTAGTCTGTTTTGGGGTGGTGGGGGGGGGGGGGGGGGGGGGGGGGGGGGGGGGGGGGCCGGCTGATTTGAATCTTTTACAGTTTCAAACATGTTCCGATCATGACGCAACAGTTTATCATCTTGATTATTTTCAAATTAATTTATCGTTCCGAACATCGAAACATTTACATATGATAATTATGTTTTAATTTATTATATTTCCTAATTTATTTGTATTTTGATAACAATCAATGTTACAAACAAATAATAATAACAAACAATGGGATCAAAAGGCCCACGATTACAGTAAATAGGTCACGCATCGACAGTCGTCAGTTCGCCAAATAGTAAATCTAAAATTTGAATTATTTTGCTTTCAAATAATAAATCCTAACAAACATTTACATTTTAGAAACAAAAACTCAATGCATGAATTCTAGAAGTGGACTCATATCTATTTCTAATCAGAGATAGGCAAATTTTTAAGTGAATATTAAAATTATATTCAATCGAAAATTATATTACTATTTTTTTATTTAATTTCAATTTACGATAATTAGACAAATTAAATTTAACATTACTCATTCATCGATTGATTAAAAACGATTATTTAATCAATTAAATTAAATTAAATTATCGCATTATCGATATCGAAAATATCGAAATTAATTAAAGACAAACAAATTAATCAATAAAGAAATTGAAATAAATAAATAAAATATTCATTTATTTTGAGAATTAGACATTTTTAATTTTTAAATTAAGTGCAAATTTTTATTTAATGGTATCAAAAGTAATATGACTTTTCAATTCTTATTCACAAAATCATTTGAACATTTCGCTGAGTACATTTGAAAGTATGAACTTTAAGATAAGAAACAATACAGCTGAACAAATTTATTGTTATAAAAATAATAGCTATTATTTCATAAATTGAAAATTTTTATAAATTAAATGTAAAACATATGGTAAAGAAAAACTAATCGGTTATCATTCCACACGGACGAAAATATATTTCACGTATATTTCATATATTTAAAATATATTCTCATATATTCTACATTTTCTCATTTATACATTATTTATAAAGCGGCAATAAGTTGTATGGATTTAATATAAAATTAATATAAATTTTTTTGAAAAAATATATTATATTTATATAATAAATATAAACTTCACATAAATTTTCGTCTTTGTGGGATACGTTCATCATACGTAAAAAATAATTTTTCAAATGATAAATTATTTTGAAAAATCAAGAAAATGATTTGTTGCGTCATGGTTGGAACATGTTCGAAACTGTAAAATATTCAAATCAGATCCCCCTCACTCGGAAAACGAAGTGAAAGTAGATTTTCATTGGAGGAGAAGAAAAAGATGATTTCAAGGTTGAATTTCATCGGTTATCATTAAAATCATACTAAGAGTGGGGGATTTTTACAAAATTAGGTTGCCACGTAAACTAAAAAGGTAGACCTGATTGGTCGATGGTAGATGTTTTCTAGTGGGGAGTATGGTTTTTCGCTGATATTTAACCGACAATTTCCAACTGAAAAATCATAGTGTCTCATACCTTTCAACAATGGAAGAATTTCTATTGGCAAACAGTGTTTTAACCTCGTATTTTTTGTCTGCGTCCTGTCGCGAGCAGTCAGAAATTCTATCAAAAATTTTAAACATGTTGAATGTTAGATATTTGGAGGAATTAATACAACGGTGTGACACGGCTGGTTTGCCAGATTTAAAATATTGGGCCTCCGCTGTTCTGCATGACAAACGTAAGTTTTCCATGATTGTCAAAATTTTCATTATTAATTATTATTTTGTGATTGAAATTTTGGATTGTGTATGTGTATTTTTGATTTTATGAAAATTCACTTAAAAATAACATTTTTTTCTTTCAGAAAACGAACAAACAAATCGTCAAAGAAAAAATACGTATACCCCTAAAGAAATAAAAGGTTATTTTGTTTTTTTTTTTAATAAGGAATTGTTTATTTTTAGAGGAATTAATTTTAATTTTAATTCGCAGTTAAACGACGATGTGCCGAACAAACAAAAAGATTATCAAACAAAAAAAAAGAAGCAGCCTTCAAAAACAGCCGTAAGCATTTTTTATATAATCATTATAATTATGTCGTAAAAAATTGACAATAACTAACCTAATTCCTTTAATTATTTCAGTGACACCGGCACTTGCGGTTAGACATAACGTAACACTTTGGGGGGACAGGCGTGATTGCTGTCTGGGAAGTGCAAGTGGATCTAGTCTTTATGAAAAATTATTATCAAAATAATCAAATTCTTGAAACTGCATTATAAACAAATAATTTAAACTCTATTTAATCTCATAAACGAAGTTTTAATTCAATATAAATTGTACATAAATAATTTGTAAAAAATTGTATCGATTAAACAGATTTGTTGTAAAACATGATATTAAAAAGAACAATATGAAAACAGCATTCTCGACGTGAAACAATTTTTTTGATTCAATTTCATTTTTGTTATTTGACGACATTGTTTATCATAAATAAAAAGAACGAAAAGAGCAAGGAAGAAGTTTATCTTAACAACCGATACCAAATATTTCACGCATCGGCGATTCCTTTCAAAGCAAAAGAGTGCCCAGGAATACTGTCCAGTGTAAAATGCACCTCCACAACTCTGGAGTCAATATTTCGCTGTAGACAATGTCAAGACCAACACAAAGGCTTGCGGCCTGCAACAGAAAAGCCAGCGTGTCTCTGACAAGCGGAACGCGAACACGCTTTCATTGGTACGCAGAAAATGACGTGCCACAATGTCAGCCGAGTCGCTGCGTAAAATGATAACACGTCGTACGAAAATGACAAAAATTGCATCGCCACAACTCCTCCCGACCGCAAACAACAACGGACCATTTCAAATATTCGCGCATCGCATTTTTCTGATTCCTTCAGAACCACGTTGCGTCGTAAATGATTTCGCATTGGTAATTATACTGTAAACGATTTTCCTTCGGTTCATCAGCCGGTGCCGGGATCGCAGCTTTATTATTGGGCTTACATTCTATTACTGCAATCAAGAACCTACTACACGAGCTGGCGCCCAAAGTTTTGTTCTTCGTTTACCAATGCACGGAGCAAAGCTGTTTATAGCATTTAGCAGCAGATGTTACACTCGTAACAGCTTGCAAATGATGCCAATCCCTCTTTAGTATCACTTAAATTCGTTCTAACAAATGCAAAATAATTCACTGCTGATTAACTGGTCGGGCATCATCTTACATCTCAACGCTATACAATACTTCCAGAGATATTGTTAATAGAATATTTGTAATAGTAGATATATTGTAAACATTGTATTATTAATGAATAGAGACTAAAATTGAGAAGGTACGATGGCAAGAGTCAACAAAAAGTAGATTAAACATTCGTACCGCAATACCGAATCGTTAAAATTTGTAGGAGAGAGAAAAGCGGGACCATCTTGAAAATATCTGGTTTCAAATCTTCCTGCTCGTTTGTGAATAAATAATGAAAGACGCGCACTAACAACTTTCTTGTGCCGAGTTTTTGGTCGCTCCGCAATACATTAGTTTTGAACTTCGCCTTATCGTAAACGTCGTCGAACAAACTCATTTTCATCTCAAAATTTCAATTTACATGTAAATAAACAATTAGATTTCATACGTAGCCCTCGCTTTGTCATCCAATTTTACAAGCATTTCAATGCGAAAGTATACAGACAAAGTACACGAGACGCAACTTGAACAGCGAGAGAAAAGTAAAAGGTTAGCCCGTCATTATGCAAATCTTCGCGTGCAATATAAAATAGGTGGGCGAACAAAAAATCAAGCAACCTGTGCTTTCCGCCGGTGCTTTCCAAATCGGTCCGAATATTTAGCTTCAGTTAAGTGTTTAATGAGATAACTTTGCTCGCGGAAGGTCGGTCCTGCGAACACTTAACAGGTAAATTACAGAGCGAGTAGTCCCATAACTTTGTAGCATCGCTTGTTTAGCCTGAGTGTGTTGTGATATTGCCAACAGGCAATCTAATGCTATGCTACTTCGAAATTTCCTTAATCGTTGATCGTTACGCGGTCGCCTTAATTTCGCCTTATCCTTGTTTGACATTGAATTCTCCACAATTAAACTAATCGTTTCTATAAACTTTTCCTTCAACGCCATGTTAAGTAAAAAAGCAACTGAAATTTCAGCATATAGAAAATCAATTTTATAATCTTCAAATCATAAGTCATCTATTTTCACAAAAAAAAACACACCTTACGGGTCTCAATTTTGAGCAAATAAGATCTAAAATTTAACAAAAAATTACACTTTAACATACATGCCCATGTAGAAATTGCCAGCGATAAGCCAACATGAACAACTGATCCTACGTTGGACCAATGTTGGCAGCCGACGTTGTACCAATGTTTATCAAATTGAATTGCCAGAATCTGATAACCACCTTTGTCATACATCATTTATATAATGGTGTCATCCAATGT
>JAPYZS010002351.1:0-15937 GCA_030522925.1 Trissolcus japonicus
AATCGCGCTCTTCTCGTTAAATTAATTTGCAATCACATTATTAGATTTTAATTAAAGAAATCTGTAATGTCGGTAACTCCCGGTTCGACATCACCTTAAACGTCGCAATGAAAATGTTGAAATAAAATAAATCTATTGAGGTGAAAAAAATAAAGTCCAGTGAATTGTTTTGTGAAATAAATTGATCTCGAAAAGTTGAGGATGGAAATAAATTGAAAAACGTCTGATTTGACGTGATATTAAATTGCGTTTCAGTCAAATTAAATTTGACATTATCTGTGGAGGAGCGAGACGTTCAAAAGGCCCGGTCAAGCGACGCGAGTTTGAGTAAGGATCATCAATAACCAATAGGAACGTTACAGTGATTGAAAATTTCATCGGCGGTCGGATTGATATTGCGGATATAAGAATGGCGCGGAGGCACAATAATAATCAGAAGCAAATTACATGTACGTGACGCTACCGTGTGAGGTCCGAGGTAGTGCGCATGCGCCGTCACTCCGTGAACTATCACAACGGTAATCTAATTCGAATCCGCAGATTCCTCGCCGAGTAATGGAACACGTATCGAATAATATTACAAATGATTCGATTTGATATCATTTGTGATTGCCGCGTGACCGCAGCAAAAGGGACTGTTTCTACGATGACTGTTACGCCGGGCGTGCGAACTACTCGATTTGTTTCAACACATTTTTCGATGCAATCGAGAAGAAAATGAACCGCAATCGGCAGCGGTCGCATTTATTATGCAATTTTCTTTTTTTTTTTTCAAAATTTCTTACAAATTTTGTAAGATATTTTAATACATTGAACATTAAAAAAAAAACAAATTTATTTATACCTCTTCTAATTTTCAATTTTTCAATTTTTCATTTTAATAATTTGTTCATGTATTTTTCCTTTTGCATGCACAATACTTAGAATCCAATGGGCAATATTCTGTAAAATCCATTGTCATATACCTTTTTTTAATGTACAAGTGGAAAACTTTCACCTCATCCTACTTTATTTTTTGTTTCATATCTTTTTGTTCAAAAAATTGAGAAAAGAATTTTTCTGATTGCACATCTTCAACAAACTGAATGGTACCGAAAAAAATTGAAAGTTTTGAAGTTTGAAGAGAACTGTTTGAAAAATCATCAGATGTACCAAAACTTTATCTCTTCCCAAATAGAAATGTCGTTTGAAAAAGATGAAAAAAAGAAGACATCTTTTAAATTGCGACGACAAGTTCAGTATGACGAGCCATTAAAATCACATTATAGAAATCGGAACCCTTCCGGTGCCCATATCGATGGCCCATTTTGAAACAAAAACATGGAATTGTGGAAAGAAAAGAGAAAATTGTTGCGCGTGAATGAAAAGTAGAAATAAGATCGCATCGGAAGTGCTGCGTGACATCTGGTGCCGGCATAAGTTCGCAGAAAAGAAATCCAAAGTGTTAAAAGCGATTTTTGACGATATAAACGGTCGAGGAGGACGCTTCCGGAATAATTAGTGCGCTTGCGTCATATGCGCCGACGAGGATGTGACGTGTCGAGTTTTCTTCGGCATCCGAGTCACATTTCGGAGACCTGTCGATCTGCTTCCTGCCTCTTATTGCTACCGAAATCCCGCGACCGGAATTTGTATGTCTCGAGTCTTCTGTAAAGTCTCACTTTTCGGATGTAACTTAAAAAACTGGTCATTATGTCAAGTGCAATCGGTCCTTGATGTTTCCTCTCTTTTTTTAACTTTTTCTTGAATATCAATTTTCAAATTGTAATTCAATAAAAATAAAAAAAAAAAAACTTTATTATTTGTTTTTTGACTGTTTTTACTTTTACTTCATTTTTGTCCGGTTGGTATATTTAATTCCATCTTTTTGTAAGACGATCAAAAATGATTACTGCTAAATTTTTGATGAACATAAAGTAACTTGGCAATCTGGACTAAATTAAACGGTATTGATTGATATGATACATTGTCCCGTGTAGTAATTATGATAACAGTTCATCGTAGCGATGTTACGTTGACGTGACAGTTAGTGAGTGATGAATGTTTGTTACACGAATACAATCATTCAAGTGAAACATCACTTTCATGTTAAAATTCAATCACGACGCGACAAATTTGATAATAATTTTTTTTCTGCACAGTCATACAACGTAAGTCAATTTTTTAAACGCTTTTACTTTTTAAGCTACAGTAGTTAATTTTTTGGTTCTTAATAAAAAAAAAAAAAAAAACAAAAAAAAAAGTAGCCACGAATGTGTTGAAAAACAATATGACTGTTTAACTTGTTTTTAACTCGAAAGCTGGAACGAGAAAGAAAATTGTAATCGTCAAATGATGAGGCTGAATTGTAATTTTTTAATTAAAAATTTGATGTTTTTGTCAAGCGCGGTAATTTTTGTATCGTCACTGCACGAATACAAAAATGATAGACTTTGGTATATAAAATTAAAAGCACGCTAAACGCTAAATGACAGGACAGAAATTTGTTGCCGCAATAATGATTTATAATAAATCAACGAAATCGGTAGTAAAAATTATATGGTTTCATTAAATTTCTTGTAACGCGCTGAGATCATATTAGTCAACCGTCTTTTTTTTTTTCTTTCCTGTAAAATTGAGTCTATTTTCATAGCGATTGTTTCCCATGATTTCATCTTGTGGGAACAATAGAAAAAGACTAAACTCTTGAACAAACAATTGATCAAATTTTAGTGCGCGTTTATCCTACACTCAAGATACTTATCTCGAGGATCAAAAGAAAATTTTATTTTTCTTTGGCAATGAAAAAAATTATTCGTTTTATTGTTTCACTTTTTCAAACCCAATTTACATCTGAATGATAGCTCATAAAATTTGAGGAAAATGTTTAATTACCCTCCCGGCCGTAAAATACCAAAAAAGTGATGTAGAAATGTTGATGAAAAAACTGTGGGCACAAAATTTTGAAGCGGTTGAGAGAGATAAGATATAATTTGTATATTATTTAAATTTATATCTCTCTTCAAAAGTTCACCACCGAAACGTTCGTTTATATTTTTCGACCGAAAATTTTCAATAACTCAATTCGAATGTTTTTACAGTGTAAAAATATCAGTATATGTTTATAGTTTGAGTCGATTGATTCTCAACGTCGCTTAGTGTATGACATAAAAAAGGCAAGATAAAAAAAAATGTAACAGAGATGGATTTGAGAAAAAGCGGCATACAATTTTTCACGCTACATTATGGCCTCTAAAGTTTTTGTAACGATACGTTATTACTATAACATCCACCGTTATAAGTTGAGCCGCGGCTCGTTTAGTGGCACGACTATTTCATTGTGTTGCTTTTGATAACTTCACTAGGCCTGTGCGCTTCTCTCTCCCTCTTCTTTTATTTTGTTCCCTCGTTTCTTCTCCATTTTTGCGTAATCGTCTAACGATTACGACGCGGCACGCAAAGCCCGATTCGTGAATAATAAAAAGGAACCGCGAAATTACATAAATGGTCCGGCTCGCTACTGAAAACGAACATCAAAGTAGACGTTAGAATGTCTATTGCAACGAAATAATTATGCCGCTAATAATTGATACGCTCCTTCGCAGCTATTATTTTCATTCCGGTTTTCTTTTTATTTTGATATTTTTATTCGCAGTTCGCAATATCATTCTCAACTCAAAATCAATACCCAACAAGATGTTTCCGATACCGTACACTTTGTAACAGAAACAAAATAAATAATAAATAAATAAAAAAAAAATATATATATATATATATATATATATATATATATTTTTTTTTGCGCGCGCGCATTTTGAAATTTAACCGAGGGATCGAAATTTGTAATAAGATGCAAATGCGCGCGTCCGATAATCGAGATTATTTGATCGAACCTAATTGCGACTCTGAAAAGTTGCGAGCGCGACCTCCTTCATGCTTCTAATTATCATCCAGATCGAGAAACCGCCGACTACACAACTCGTATGTTATGTTAATGATGACTTTATCGTCCTAGTAAACAGCGTAATAGTCATCTAATTACAAATCGGTCTGTACAAGACGAAATGCAAATATGCACGTAAGCGTCTAGTTACGTCCGGGCGCACAGAAATATGTCGTCGCTAATTACACATGAGTTCGACTCGGTTCTAATGACACACGCGTACAGGCCCGCGCGGTTCTATTATACGTATATGCGCGACGGTTGTGTTTTGCGAACAACAATGATAGTACCCGGGACAACTTTATAGACGTGATTCGAAGGACTGAATAAAGTGAAGACATTATATCAACTCTGATAGATGGGAAATGTTACGAAAAAAAAAAAAAGAACCACAAAAAACCAACACGTTTCAATGGAACAAAAAATTTGAACAAAGAGGAGGTTGGCCTTTTTTTATGCACTTTATAAAATCGTCTTTGTAACAGCTGACACTTTTAACACAGATGTTTCAAAACAATTTAATTTATATTAATTTTCGAACCGAAAGACGCGCTAAAACATCTGTTTTTGTTTCAAAAATGTTCTGCCCATTTATCTGCTCATTTTATGCTTGTCCCGAATCTATATCGAGTGGTCCATCAGTTCGAAATTGATGCCAGCAACCTACGAATCTCCATTGTTGGGCCGAGCCAACAATTTAAAAAAACTAAACTTCTTTTTTTTTTTTTTTTTTTAAAAAAAAAAAAAAAAAAAAAAAAAAAAAAAAAAAAAAAAAAAAAAAAAAAACAGCCAACCGGGAGAATTAAGTCTTCGGTCGCGGAGGATATTTTTCAACTGTTCATTATTTGCAATAAAATGAATGTCTTAATTAAGAGCCTGCAGTTGTGGAATGACTAATTGCAGTGTAAATTTGAGGATAAACGAAAAAGTGTAATCCCATTTACAATCCAATTGAAAATAAAATAACCTTCATTTAACCAGAGCTGTCTCTTTAATTTTTTTTTTTCTTTTACATGAAACCTTTTTTGACTTCTAAAAGACCCTCGCGGAAATCAGATGACAGAACCGTGAGTCTCACCTTGACTGTGCTCACCGGCGTCGAACGTCTTGCTCGTCATCTGGAACAGGGCGTCAAGCGGGCCCTGCGTTCGTTTGCCATTTTGCATGCCGGTCTGGTTGGCATGGGAGGATTTTCGTTTGAGTTGTTGCTGCATGGCCGGATGGTGGAGACCCGGATGCAGTCCCTGGTGCATGGCGTGGTGATGGTGGTGATGATGAACCAGCGGGTCCGGGCTGCCCGAGTCGGACACGGAGCTGCGACCCGAGGAGGAGGAGCTGCTCAAGGGCGGCTCGCTGATGGAGCCCGAGATGGAGCCCAGGGACATGCTCATGAGCGAAAGGTCCCTGGGGGTCGAGTGGCGCATCTGCTGCTGCAAAAGCTGGCTCTGGGTCTGCTGCATGAGGGCGTCTTTGTGTCTCCTGTTGTGGCTCACGTTGGACTCGACGGTGTCCCAAGGTCGCACGATCTTCGCCTTGGGTCTGTGCGACAGGATGTCCAGGATGCTGAAGGACTTGACGCCCCGCTCGGTGCTCTCCCGGTCCCTCTCGTCCTCCTCGTCCGATGGCTGCATCGGCACCATCTTCAGTCTCTTCAGGGGTTTGAAGTAGTCGTCCGTGGCTGCGGGCGCCGCCTCGGTCCCGCGGTCCTCCTCGTCGTCCGTCTCCCGGAGCGACCGGTCCTTGCCCAGGCTCATCGAGGACATCCGAGGAAACCGCTCGTCGTCCCGCGAGTACCTGTCCTCGTCGTCCTGGTAGCTCCGCGGGCTCAACCGCTCGTACTCGTGGCAGCTCAGCCGGTCCTCCTCGTCCTTTGGCGAGCTCACCACCAGCGGCAACGGACTCGGACACCCGACGGATATCTCGTCCTCGTCCTGCGACGGGCTCCTACGTCGCGCCATCGCCTCGCAACCGTTCGCCGTGCTGCTCGACGACGCTGTCGACGGGGACATTGCGAACGACTCGGTCATCTCAGTGGTACACATCCTTCAGATTGTGAACCATCCGGGATAATTATCCATCAAGGTTGCAACTCGTCGCTACCATTACAGTTCCAATATTTTACAATTTATTTTCTTCTTTTTTTTTAAACCTTTTGTTTGTTTTTAAAATTTTTTTTTTTTCATTCACTGTACATCTTCACTGTCTTCAGTCTCAGTACACCAGTTACGATACAACACAACTAGCTAATCAGAAGGGAAAATAGTTTCTTAACTAAACACAGATTTGCAGTTTTTTTTTCTTTTTTTTTCTTTCCCTTTTTTTTTGTAATTTAATTTTTGAATCTGGTTGCAAAACTCAACGAGGGTCACAAATTGCACTGAAATCTGGACACTGGCACTTTCACAATCTGCCACCCGGCGCGAATTGCTGGTGGCTCGCGACAGATATTGAAAACTTCGACGGACTCTCGTGCAGCCTGCTCAAGTCGACGACTCGAAGTGGCTCGCATTAAGCCTCTCGCAGTCACCGGCTCGCAATGTGGGAGGGAGCGCCGCGGCGGACTTCAAAGGTACGCGCCCGAGGGGGCGGCGACCGGGCGCGATGGGCGGGGCGTAGCTCGGGACAACCCCGCCAATCGCCAACCGCGAAACGCCAAAATGACGCCAGACAGCGCCGCGGTGGAATTTTTACAAGATATACTTAGCGGGCCTGTCGCTCTTCTGACAGTGGCCGCGCCACGTGCATTAGCGACTTCTTGTCACGTGTGCGAGTTAGAGAGAGACGCGCGGAAACGCGTTTGTCGCACCCGCTGACACTAACGAGAATCGCCCCGCAACCCAATTCCACGCATTATTATTCGCGTGCAATTTTTATTCCACTTTGAGATAACCACATTGTGGCATAACTCTCTGTCCTGTGATATGAAGGATGATGATTTTTGTAGATGAATTTTTATATAAGCTGGATTAGGGGATCCATTTAATAGACTGTTTTTAATTTCAATTTTTTATTACTTTTTTTTACAAAAACAAAACAAAGCTTTTGTTATTGTGAGAAAAAATTGGAGAAAATTGTTTGAATGATCATACAGAGGTTTTTTGTATTTTTTATTTCACAGATCTATCATTAATTAGAACTTATAAATTGAATGAGCTTGCACTTTCTTCGAAGGTTTCTTTGTAAGTAATTTTTATTTATTCAGAATAATAATACAATTTGGCGATTAGCATGTGAAATCCGTATAATTTGCTGGATACTTTATGATCCTTTGATTATCTTAATTTGCATCGAAACACGTTTTACGACACTCTTAGATGTAGTTATGGTATATATTTCGCAATATATTTAGAAGTCGTTTCACAAATTATTTTCCCACAACATTGGTGGTGTAAAATGCTGAATTATTTGGCCAGTTTTTTGTACAAAAAGAAACTAATAAAATTCATTTTAACCGATTCCAAATGTATCTTTATTGATGTGTGACATGCAAATAGTGATAATTAAATATTGACAACTATCTCATTCAACTATAAACATGTATTTGCATAGACAGTCAGGATTTATTTTAAAGGTCATTTTTTATTTTTGATTTTTTGACAAAAATTCAACAGACTTGAAAATATCTGAAAAATTTTATTTTCATTCAATTCTATTTATGAAAATTTTTATAAAGAAAAAAAAACAGAAAAATTAACCATCAGTGAAATCATTATAGATTTCGTACAACTTATTTATTTATTTCGCGAATTCCATGAGATAAAAGTTTGAAAAAATATATTTCACTATGCGATATGGTTAGAACGATTTTATACCGATCTCGAAAAGAGACGTTTACTTTTTGCTCGGCCAGGAAAAAGAGTGTTGGTTTGAAAATTTCGCGCTACATTAGACAAAGGGACAAAAAACGCGACTGTTTTTTCTTCATTCTTTTTTTTTTTTTGCGCGCGCGGGATGTGATCTCTGTTGCGGCTATACTTTTCTCTATAAAAGTCTATCCGCGCGGCGTTTCGCTTTGTTTGCCTTGGGCCATTCGACCGAAATGAATGACGTGCCGACGGGTGGTGGCAGCACTGTACGTTATAAACTATCAAACTAGAAATACCGAACGTGATTGCAACACACCGAGTGGCGTTGTTTCGAATCAGTAAAACCTTTTTACAGTCCTTTTAGCTTCAATTTAGTGTCGGCGAACGACGCACCGCGGCGGGATCACCGGCACAAAGAGGCGCGAGTCCGCTAAATTATTATGATAGGTCGCCACCGGATTCGTCGGCGCTTTTGATCTCGCGTCATTTAGCGCGATCCAGCGCACGTTTAGAGGCATCCGATGAGCCATACCGAGTGCTGCACGATAAACTAGCTAATGATCGCCCCTTTTTCACATACGCAGAATCATACTTAAACCAACCGGCATTCCTATTTTGACGGCGTTAATCATCCATCCAGACCGTCTTTCCATTTTCAGATCACCTGTTGATATATGCTTCAAAATTTTAACTCATAGTTATGACCTGATGTAAATAAGATATCTCCAACCTATCGATCAGGTGTCCCGATTAGGGGCTCTTGCTAAAAAATTTGTATTTCAACAATTGTTCAAACATTTCAAACATTTTTAAATACTTTTTAAACACTTTTTAAACAACGAATTTTAAACATTTCTTCAAAACAGCAAAGTTAGTCAAACTAAAATGAATAAAATAAATTGATATGACATAAAAAAAAAATAATTTTGTATGAAAAGCAAACCGTATATTTAATAAGAAAATCTCGTACACGGAATGCAAAATGAATCCAAATCTGCAGACCAATTCGATAATTTGCTGTAATCATTTGCCGTGAATATTTCATCATGGAGAAAAATCGATTGAAAAAGAGGAGGCTATAGCGGGCATACAATTCAAGAAGCATTTATAGGTATAATTGACTAGCGATAGGTCACGCGAGGGGCATATTTGATTGCACAGTGTGATTGGACTAGGGCCTTTATTTATCCTCTAACAGCGCGAGGACGGGTATATCTTTTTTGCATCCGATAACTTGACGACAAAGAGGATGCGTGTGGCCGTGCTGGTCGATCGCCCTGTAGCTTATGGTTGTTGCCACGCCGGCCCGGTCCCGCCCCTCAATCCCCATTGGACGGCACAGACCCCGCCTCCCATTGGCCTGCAAAATATATCGTGCGGGATTTATTTGACGCGATTTTTTGCCTCTCGCGGCATCACTTTAACTTAAACCCGACCGAAACGTTTTTCCCTCTTCGTCGTTTGTTTAGGTGTATACAGGGTGGTCACTATTAACATTTTTTTTTTATACTTCCTGAAACATGATATTTCATTGAGAGGTTCTGCCAACTTTATTATTATCATTAGTGTCTTTCTGTTTTCTGAAATGCATCTTGAGAAATACTTTTTTCAAAAGATTTAAATAAATACAAACGAATTGTCTTTTGACATCAAAATGATTTTGTACAGTAAATGTGGGCGGACATTTCTATCATTTTTTACAGCAGAGTCATCGGTTGGATTTGAATCCCATCGGAATTGCAATGAAAATTAAAATGTGGGTCAGTGTTTCAAATCTTGTACAATTTTTTAAAGCGTGAAATTAATCGGCCGGGCACATGCCAGTCCATATGTGTCAGAGCACATGTCGTGTCGTTGGCATATGTTATGACTTACTCGACATCCATACTTTTCACGCAATAAAAATTGTGACTAGTAATTACAGAAGAGAAAAACAGTGCCAAAGGTGAAGTGTACAATTTGGTGTCTCCGATATGTATATGTAATAGTTTCTCATTGTCAGAGCACGCTACAAGTCGCGTGTCACATTTACAAAAAATTAATTCCGTAATTAATTGAAATTTCTTGGTAAATTTATCATTATGAGACAATTATCCAAAAGTCATTACTACGAATTATCTTCTATTAGTTCCACTGAAGAAAATAAGTCTAAATTATATTTCTGTCCAATTTTCAAATTTTAAGGTGAATTTTTGTTTAGAAAAACTTTTGTCAATTGTTAAAAGAATGAATAGTTTGGATGATTAATCCAACGAATGAATTGTACATTAACATGCACCAGCTGTTGATATAAATTAAATAAGAGATGAATAAAAGTATATTCTTGGACGGATCGGTTTTGTAAAAAAGAGACATCAGTCAGTGTAATTCAAGATAGGTCGAGGTTTATGCTGCAGCGGTTTGCCATTCTCTTAAGTCGGGGAACTTCGCTGGCGGTCGTGGAGATTAATTAGAGCTACGGGGCACGAAACCTCGCACCCGAAGTGGAAAGGTGTGACTCTGTAATTTGCTGGGAATTTGCGAAAATTCTACGATGCCCCCCCACCGAAACTGGGCGTGCGAAGGTCGTAATTTTCGCTCGGTCCGGTGCATTCAATTCTAGTTATCCCGTGTTGACTGTGAGGTCCGAAATAGAGAGACAATTGTACTCGCGCGTCGCCGGCTATGATGTTGGCACTCAAAAACACTTCTCTTCCTTTTTTTTTCTCTCCTTTTTTTTTTGCGGCCAATTTTTCATCGTGCCGGGATAATGACCGCGACAAATTGTCCGGGACATTTATTTTGCGCCTCGGCGAATAAATGAGCACCGATGGTGGCAGAGCGTCAAACAAATCGATGTAGTTTTAATAACTGGCCGCGCGCTTTTGCCACGCCGATAAATCTCCTGTCGTTTTCTGTTTTCAGGTTAGAACTAGGCTTTGGCCAACATTTTTTGGCCCTTGTGTTGGATTCGTTATGGTCCTTCAGCATTCTCTCTTTATGTAGATGAAAAAGAAAAAATAAATTTACGAGATCGTTGATTCTATAAAACGTTACCATTCTCTTTCCCTTGTTTGGTGAGTTGTAAAAAAGTGACACTGGAAGAAAGAGAGATGAGATCATGTACTTTTCTAATTATGTGTATTAACAATGAAATCTCTTATCACTCAGGGAAAGCAATTTTTTTAATCTTTAATTTTTTTTATCATTAGTCAAATGTTTTGGTGAA
Source organism: Trissolcus japonicus (assembly GCA_030522925.1). Taxonomy (NCBI): domain Eukaryota; kingdom Metazoa; phylum Arthropoda; class Insecta; order Hymenoptera; family Scelionidae; genus Trissolcus; species Trissolcus japonicus. The sequence goes on from JAPYZS010002351.1 coordinate 10,937, forward strand.
AAGATTGTTTTAATCGTCGGAAGTCATTGATTAAGTCGCTCGCGATAAAACAGAGGTTTTCCGTCGAGAACAAAACACAATGAACTCGCTGAATGACAACTTTTATCCAACTATAAATAATTGTACGGTTCTTGGTAGACAATAAATATAGAAAGTGTAAGAGGTAACATAAAAAAAACTAATTATATAAAACGATAATTGGACAGGATGACACAATGTATTTTTTTTTTTAGATTAATGAGACCTTTACTGTCGCAATTATCTTCATTAATAGCTATTTTATTGAAACTAATCATTGAAAGAAAAGAACCGTTTATGGACATTATAAATTAAAAACATTAAGTTGCAATTATTTCAACAAAATAATTAATTAAAATTGATTATTTATTTTCCAGCATTGAACCATTAATCAAGTACGAGTTGATGATTTTGTTATTGAAATTCGGTTCGTGTTTTTTTTTTTACTGCATTTATACAATCTTTCGGACCAGTAATTTTAATCTCAAAAACAGACAAAGCATAGGAATATCCTTTCTTTTTTAAAGTGAAAAGAAAAGGTGAAATAAAGACGTTCAAGCTCCGGCGTAAGTTGAAAAAAAGATCAGCAGATAAGTTCTGGAGATCTCACTGATAAAAGATTTTTCAATTATGGGATTCTAAATTAGTTCTGTACAAAAGTGTTTTTTTTTTTTTTTTTTCAAAACGAACATAAATATAGGATATCGAATAATATTCCTTGAGATTGTTATAGATAACAGATGAGGTGTGTTGATGTCGATAATTGACTCATTACTTTTGTGCTCTTTTCAGCAACGACACGAACTCCGATTTTAAGTCCAAATCAGTATCCGCCATATGTCCGAAAGCCCGTAATAAAATTATCCAAGCAGGTGGAAAAAGCAATTACGCCTGAAAGTGCCATAAAATTAACCGAGAAAAATCATACGCACCTTTAAATTTACATCACTTCATCATATACATCTCTCGAATTTATGATTCACTGTGTCTCATGACAAACAACTTTTCTTGTGTGTACTCTTCTATTAAAAAAAAAACCAACCTAATACAAGAAATAACAAATACTCAAGAGGTAAAAAAGGACCTCTCCGGTCATTCCATTCTCATTTATCCGAAAAGTCACGACGAACAAAACAAGTCCCAAATCATGTTCGAAAACTAACACCCGCCACTCGAGAGGAGAGGATTTACAAATGATTTTCCCACAACATTAGAGCATGAAATCCTAAATTATTTGGCCACCGTTTTTATAAAAACTAAAATGAGATTAATTTACCGAGATCAACGCGATTCTTTTAAACTGTTCCACCATGACTGTTTAAGATAAAAAGGTGATAATTAATTTGTTCTTTTTTTATTTCAGTATTAGCTTTAACAAAATTCTATTCATTAAATAATTTAAAAGGAATTTCAAAATTTTGACGTTTTTTTTTTTGGTTTAAAATAAAATTTCTTTTTTTTTCATAGTTCTCGTATCGTTGACAACGCCTTTATACGAAATGACATAATAAACTTTGACTGAAGTCCTTTTCCGCAAAGTCAGGGCGCGCCTGATGGTTAAAATCATATTTAAGTGCGATGAATTTCGAGTGGTGAGGACAATCGACCTTTTTTGACCGGTAACGCGCGGAAAAGTCGTTTCCAAGCGTGACGCCTCTTCGGGAACAGTGCCCGAAATCGAGGAGTGAGTGAGAACGTATCATTTTTGCATTGTACATATCCGGTCCATGACGAATGCTCGTTGAATTTCGATCATCTTTGTTGTACATCGGTTTGGGAGCAGCCCTCATTTCGCGCGACTCTCATTGGCGCTATACATCTGCCGCATACATAATCAAAACGAATAGATCTTTCTCAATATCCACTGTATAATGCGAGCCAGGATCGATTATCCTATAATATCCCTACACAATCGAAAATATGAACTGCCACATAAATTGACTCGTCAAAGCCGATATCGTACAACTAAATTAACAAAAATGAGGTTCGTGAAACCCAGATTTACAAACATTTAATTTATCAAAATCGACATTTTTTTTTTCAAGAAAATTTTATTATTAAGATTTTTTTAGAAAAATTGTCTGATTTTTTCATTATATAACGAGTTATTGAATTTTGTCATTTGTTTTCTTGTTTCAGATTTGGAAACAATCATATAGGAGAGGTACGTTTAAAGAGTATACTATTTTATAAACACGGCATGTGTGACAATAACAAGGAATTTGGTAATGTTGAAATTAACCTTCAAAGCACCACGGTTATTTTTTTCATTTTTTTCAATCATTTTTTTAATTATATATTAACATCAAATTGAGTTGCAACACTGAAATTATGTCTTATGTTTGATTCTCCTGCATTTTATTCATGGAAATTAACATTAAGAATTTTATGTTTTCAGATAAACAAATAACTATAGTAATTATAGTTTTAACAACAAACCTTTTTGGCAGTTACAATATTTTAAAGGGCATGTTTTTCCCTTCATGAAGCACTGTTTATGTTGTTTTTCTGTGAAGGTTATTCGTAGAAATCATTGTTTGTTTACATTTTTGAAGAGCGCGATTCTACAATAATGGGAGAATTCGTAGCATAAAAAAACACCATTTTTCGTTCAAAAATGTAAACAAACAATGATTTCTACGAATAAGCTCCACTTCGAAAACTAGAAATCATTGTTCGTCAACGTTTTATGATGAAAAATCAGATTCTTTGTGTAGGAATGTGTAAAATAAGTGAGAAAATCGCGCTCTTCTCGTTAAATTAATTTACAATCACATTATTAGATTTCAATTAAAGAAATCTGTAATGTCGGTAACTTCTGTTTGACATTGCCTTAACCCATTGCCATTGACGCCGCAAGCGCCCCCTACATAACCTCAAAGTGCGAAAACCAATAGACAGTCCGTAAAAATAAAAATGTATAAATGTTTTTTTTTTTTGTAAATTTTTTTGTAGAGTTTAGTGCTTTAAGGGTTAGAAGGAGAGGGGATAAAGAAAAAGATCGTATGCTCGTGCGGCATGAAAATGCACGGCGCGTGTAAAGTGTTAATAAACATATCAAGTTATGAAAAGCGCAAAAAAGTGTCATTCAAAGCAAACACCAAGTAGCCTTGAAAAATGAGCATCAGCGAATTGAATCATGGGGTTGCCTCTATGTGTATATATCGGCGTGTGTTGAATTTTCTATTATTTCTGCTTTGCATAAATCGTGCGGTGAGTAAATGCGTGTTTTAAGTGGAACAAAAGGCTCTTAACGTCTACTCAAATAACAGAGTTTGAAAGAGTTTTATGGAAAGCCAACCACACTCGAAAGCACTCTGCGAACCAAACAATCATAAAAATTCACGCCCCTCAGCACGAATGAATTGCAGATTCAAATATACATCCGTTCTGCGCGCGATCTCGCAACTCGTGCAGGCAACAATGTTATGCAGATCGGAACCCGAAGATATCGCCGGCATTATGGCCAAAAATTTTTCCCAAAACTTGTGTATGCGCGTTCGCTCTGCTGATAAAGACGGTACATTGTTCACTTAAAAGCCCAAACCACCAAATTGATTAGATGTTACACACCCAAGTGTTATTTTCGTACAGATGTGAATCGATAACAAATCTTTAGTGCGCAGAACCTGTAATTTGTTCGTTTCTCTGAATCCCATCGACAAATTGGAAGGAACAATTTTCATATTTTTTCTTTCTTTCCACTTTTTTTTTTTTTTTTTTTTTTTTTTTTTTTTTTTTTTTTTTTTTTTTTTTTTTTTTTTTTTTTTTTTTTTTTTTTTTTTTTTTTTTTTTTTTTTTGAGGAATAAAAAAAGTTGAAAACTTTTCGAGGAATAATGGAAAGAAAAAAAAAATCTTCAAGTGAATGTTTAAGAGACGAACGTTATATTCTTACGTTTAATTGACCGCGGCGGGTTATTATATTTCAGCAAACTTAACGAATGAAAATGAATAAATGTTGCGACAGAGCGCGGATAATGGGATTTCCCACGAGACGAGAATTCGCGCGTGCGACTCTGCACGGGGTTAATAAATAAATCAATTAACACAAATTGTATCTTTGCGATAACATCTAATTCTGATAGTTGGTGTGTACACTGCAATTAAACCAATTACAATCTGCAACCAAGCGTTTTCGTTTGCTGATTTATTTGACGTGAATTAATTACATTTTTGAATATGAACACTCGACGCTTATGAAAAATAACAAAAATGACATTTTTGGTGCCTCAAAATTTTTTAACTGATATAAATTTAATTCCAAATAAAGGCTGGTATAACTGGTTCTTTAAGGCTGGTAAATTAAAATTTATCATATTATCAAAATATTTTTTTCTTTTTTATTTTTTTCCCTATTTAAACAATTTTTTTTTCAAGAATTTTTTGAAACAACACATTTTTTGAAATGATATAATTTGTCTTAGGTCAAGTGTTGGCAGTTTCGTAAGAACGTTCGACAACAAACTATTCAAGGAAATGGACAAAATCTTCCCAACTGACAATAGAAACACGGTAACACTTATGAATGAACAACTTCACGCAGGTAAAACGTTAATTTTTTTAAATAAACTAAAATAATCAAAAACAATTAACTGCATTTTGTAATCGATGAATTGAATAATTATGAGTGATGAAAACATGACAGTTTTATAAAACATTTTCAAATAAAACATATTGAATTCAATGCTTTTTCTAGACACTAACGAACCTTTGACTGGCCGTCACGTGAAGGTCACCAAACACGTCGGATGATCAACTTCAATCACTTCGAGAAGAAATGGATGATCTGCTCACGCAACATTTTTTTTCATAAAAATGTTAATTCCAAGCTCCTCCATCAAAATGTTATGGGATCAAACAATCCTTTTATTAGTGTATTTCAATCTTAAGGTGATGTGTAAGGTCTGCTGCCACGGAGTTAGGGACTTTGTTTATAACAATTATAATAACTGTTGTTTTTTAAAATACTGAGAAGAGCGCGA
>JAPYZS010002353.1:0-10048 GCA_030522925.1 Trissolcus japonicus
CGACGCCGAGGACCACCCAGGACAGGCCTGTCTGGGTGATGAGATGCTGCCACGAGCCACCTAGAATTCGTCCAGAGTTGCAACAGGACGAACACACTGACATATTAATTTAGGTTTTTAAAATTTTATAAATATTCTAGAAATATCATTTAGGAGGACATAAGAATAACATTTTTTAATATTATATGCTAATAGAGTACTACTATACATGTAACAGCAGCTTAAAGGTTAGCCTGAATCAAGAGTTAACAAACTCCGAGTCATTCCTCAACTAGGCTTGAGTAATAAAAATATTACTTGTCTTCATTTCGGGGGTGATATAGTATATAACGACGTATTTATATTTTTTGTCTTTCTACAGAAGACAAAAAAAAACTTTTTCTCTGCATAATTTCTGGCTTTCAGCTTTACCCGCCGAATTGACACTCTAATAAAGTTATTGTCACTTTATGAATCGATTATGCATACAGTATATATAACTGAAACATAACATATACTTTAAATATATTCAGAAATATATTTGAATTAATTAGAAAAAGTTTTTGAAAATAAAAATGTTGTAGTTTGCGATGATTTTTTAGATTGCATACTTCTATGGAATTCGTCATGATTTTTTGAAATTATGTGCAGAGTTTTCCTGGTTTTGGGTGTCATTGTTTGTGTGGGGAATATTTTTTAGTAATGTAGTACATGAAAAAAAAGTATAAAATTTATAGTGAAAATTGTAGTAATCATTATTCATTAATTTTACATTACGAAATCGTTTTTACATTACTATCTAGGTTGACAGAATTGTGAATATGATAGAAGAGACTTACGAAAATGCATTACAAGAAAACAAAGTAATTGCATACAAGCAACTGACGAGTTGCAAAGACATCTCAAAAATTGTAACGAGCAAGTACATACAAAACACTTTTTTATCCAAAAAAAGTGCTAAATATCATCTAAATTTCATCTAAGTATCTGAATATCAAATGATTTTTTATATTTGATAATATTTTTTCAGAATTTTTGAACGTTATAATATTTTTATTACTTTCATCATTATTTCTGATTATATATTTATTCTGCTACAAACGAGAATGTGTTGATGAAAATTTGTGTATCAGAAAATTTATTTTATTATGGATTTGGCATTATTTGCTGTCATATCAATATTCACAGCGTACACAAAACAGTCAATTATAGAGTAAGCTAATATTCGATCTAGTTTCAAAAATATTACAACTAATAAAATTCACTTATATCTTTATGCGATATTCAAGATACAAAATAGGCAAAATAAGTAATCTGGAAGAATGTGTTTCCATTACAGACAAGCACATGATTGCAAAAAATTTACGACACGCTATAAATGTTTACCAATCCGCCACTGAGTAATCAAAATGTAGTATGGCTACTCTCTTAATTCGACAAAGTGGAAAAAAATCTCATAAAAAGTGTATATGCACTTTTTGTGAGATTTTTTCATTTTTTCGAATTAAAAGAGTACTTCTAATGCTATAAGTAGTTTATTAAATAACCTGTTTAACATTGTTTACAAGGTTCGCGTTTTTAATCAATAAAATAATTCAAGTAATAAATATCGTTGGATCAGGTATAAGCATTGGTATAATGAGTCTTGCCATATATACTGTAAGAATAATCAATTATATCATATTAATTTTCTTTTTCTTCTTACACATTCTTAACCCTCCATTGGTGCCGCCTTTTCTACTGTCTCTTTCTTTGTTTATAACGGTCTCTCGGTTATTTTTGTTGCGTAAGGGATACGCTCATAGTGGCACTAATTAAGGGTTAAAAGGATTTCAAATTGGTTGCGGTGCCTACATCACCGACAATTTAACCTTTTTGTTGTTTTTTTTAATTTCTTGAATTTTTTGAAACGACATAAATATTATGCAGATTTTAAGTTCATTCGATTTTCTCATTGTTGCAGATTAATTTAAGACTGACAACATGGCGTTTGATTGTGAAATGCGATCACAATTAGTAACCTCGTTTTTGATATGTCATTCCCAGAATCAAATTTTATAGGAAAAACGAGGTTACTAAATATAACGTCATTTCACAATTAATTATTTTGTTTTTTGTTTCAAAATACTTTGAAATAAACATAGAATCGAATGACGTGCAATTCTATCAACTTTAACATCAGTTTCTCGAGAAATTCGTGAAACACTGATTTTCATCCCGAAAAAACCAGAATTTAAAGTTTGCCACTGACTTTGACTCTTTCTTAAGAGGGTGACTCCTTAACAACCTAGTAGAAATTGAGTTCGGACCCTAATTAGGACAACATTAATACCTCTTTCGGCCCTTATAAGGCAAGCATAGGGCTAAATTTCGACTTCTATATGGCGTGTAATGCCTCCCCATGATAACGCCCTAATACGGGACCGATAATGACCTAATTCGGGCCTAAATAAACAAGCCGGATTAAAAAAATTATTTTTGTTGTTTTTGAGAAAATATGATTTCACCTTTAATTCTGTGGCTGTAAGAAAAAACCAGTTGACTACCAGTTGAAAACATTAAAAAATAAAACTTGAAACATTTTTTTAACCAAATTAGAGTTCTGAATAATGTTGAAACAAGTGAACTCTAGTTTTTTGATCCCCATAGAAACACTTCTTTCAGTTCATCTTATAGAAGTAGATGAAAAAATAACAACGAAATATGTTTTTAATTTAAAAGTACAGAAAAGCACTTGACTGTTTTTTCCTTACAACCACAGAATTGTTTGTATGGCCGTCTAAAGGAATACCGAACAAGTTCGAATAAACCAAGCCGCTGACCAGGAATCGAACTCGAATTCGATTCCGTCAAACTACTTAACCATTCAGCCATTATGGCTTGGGGTGTCAGAGATCTAATTGTTAAACTCACTTATCAAACCAATTTGTTGATATTATTTCGATATCAATTTTTTTTTAATAAAATTACGGTTATTAATGAAGCATACCCAAGTAGAAATTAGTCACATTTTAGTACGTGCATAGTGATGTACTTTACGAGATCAAAACAGAACTGAAAGAAAACTGAAATAGGACAAACGTACAGAAAACAAGTAGAACTGGAATTGAACTCAAACGAAACTCTGAAAACCCAACAGAACTTGCAACAAATCTCATGCAATTAAATTCAGTTAATTGAAAAGAGCATATCAACTTAGAATGTTTGCGAACATTTCTTTGCGTGTAAAAAGACATGTCTTTACTAACAATAACAGTTTGTGCACTAAACTAACAAAACATTATTTATTGATATTCTTCGACCTTGATTTTATCGACAATATCACCGAAATTTTCTATTGCACAAACTGTTTTTTAATAATTGTAAATATACAGCGAAAGTGATTATGATATTGATTCGAGCGATAGTGGCAGTGAGAAAAGTAAAAAAAAACTGAGTAGGTAAGTCTATTTTTGAATATCGATTAAATTCACAAATATGATGAAGATTGTGTTTATTTGTTATTCTCGCTGATTTATTTTTACGATTTTGATTTTCAGTTAGAGTGTTGGTGGAGAAGACAGCTCTTTGAATTTGGAAAAGAAAGGGAACACTCACAACATTTAAATATAAATAGAAATAGAGTTTCAGATAGACATATTGGTCTACAGTCGCTTTCTTAACTTATATAGTTAAATTGGATTATATATATGTTTTGTACATTTATACATTCTATACTTTCTAATAATTTACAATGATTATATTTTTTTTATTCGGTATGATCTCGTAACTTTTTTTAAATCAGACAAATGTTTTCAAGAGTTAACAAAAATATAAAAAAGTTTAATTTACTATAAAATTAAATGAAAATCTTTTTGATCAAAAATATTTGAATTAATTTATTTTCAATTAATTTTTTCAGAGATTAAGATTTATGCTACGAAGTATTTACTGAAAAAAGTACCTAAGCACTCGAAAAGTATGTCCGATTTAAAATAATCAAAATTAAGGAACAAATATGGATATAAAAATAAATGAAGGGATAAAGCGAAACCTGTCAAAGTCACTTTTAAACGTAGCAGCGATACTCCTGACAGTTCTGAAACACAAATCAAAACTCGCTTTGCACAGCATCTCGGCCAAAATTGATCTTACTCCGTCGCAAATCACTTACTTGAAGAACTTGAATGAAGAGATAAAACGCAAGATGGCTACCGGAGAAAAATACCTTCGTATAAAACATGTTAATAATGTTCCTCGCATTGTGAAAAAAAAACTAGCTAGCTTCCATTAAAGATATCATCTCTATTTATTATCAGAATGTTCGTGGCCTCTGCACAAAACTTGATGCCTTTCGAAATGACGTCCTTGCAGCAGCAGGGTCGTATGTTATTGTTGTGTCTGAAACATGGCACAATGACAATTTTACAGAGAGTGGGGTACGATATGACAACCTCAACATCTTCCGCTGCAATCCCAGCCCCATGACGAGCTCATACAAAGTGGGAAGCGACGTCCTCGTAGCTGTACGCGACCAACTTTCCCTACCCAACCAAAGAATTTGAAGGACATTTGTGCTATTCATAATCGACTCGGTGATGTCTCTTTCATCCTGACCGATGACTACAACCTGCTCGACCACAAATTGGATGCTGAACCTGAAGACACGTCTTTCGCCCCCAAATTTTTTGATTATTTTGCTTCTTTAAATCCTTCACAATTCAACTCAGTCACTAATATATTTGGTTCTCTTCTTGATCTTATTTTTTCAAACTTGAATTCTCTGAAAATTGATTGCAATCTAGATCCGTTGATATCGATAATTTTCATGCAGCTTTACAGATGGAAGCTGTTAATGTATCCAATTCGAATGATATTCAAAATAAATTTGAATTTTTAAATTACTATCGTGGTGATTATTTGTCTCTAAACGTTTGTTTTAACTGCATTGATTGGCGCAATATTCTTGGCAGTACTGACATTGACGTAAACGTCATGCGTTTTTATGAAATTACCAACCATTATATTAACTCATATATTCCGCGTGTCAGATCTATGCCACGCAGTTTTCCTCATTGGTATTTTGCTGAGTTAATACAAACTGTCAATGCTAAAAATGCCCAACACCGTATGTATAAACAAACCATGGGAGGTGAAGATTAATGTAAATTCACTACCCTGCATGCTATGACTAAGCATTTACAAGCATTGTACGAAAAGATCTATGTAGAAGAAATAGTCCCACAGTTACCTTACGACGCGAGAACCCTAAAGAAACAAATGAAAAGTGCAAATGCTTCGCTCAACAAAATCCCGAATAGCATGCACGACCGTTCTGTGACAACGAGTGAACCAGCAGAGATCTGTCAATTAGTCGGCAACCAACTGAGTGCCAATTATGTCAACGTTGGCATTTCTCGGCTTGATCCCTCTCTCACTGACACTGTCATAGCTCGTGATTCACATATGAACAATGTTGTCATCTCTCTATCCACCGTTTTCAACGCGATTGAAAAACTTGCCGGACCAGATGAAAATCCGAATATATTCTAATCTAATTGTAAGTACTCTATAACGTTGCCGTTACAACTACTTTTCAATAAGTTCCTAACTAAGGGCTCCTTCCCCAGATTGTGGATAGCAAAATTTTTCCTGTGTTCAAAAAAGTGAAAAATTTTTCTGTTGGAAACTGAAATTGTTTGAAATACTTGTGACATCAGAATTTCCTTCATATTTATTGCCAATTATTTGCGCGGAGCAACACGTGTTGGTTTCAAGTAGATCTACAGTTACTAATCTTGTCACTTTTAAAGTCGCTGCTGCGGACGCTTTGGACAGAAATTCGCAACTTGTGATTCACACGAACTTCGCGAAAGTATTCGACCGTACAAATCATCGTGTCTTGTTAAGCAAGCGTCAAGCTACCGGTATCGAACCTCCCATGTTAAATTCGATCAAATCTTATTTGTCAAATCGCAGATAGTCTCGAACTATCTATAAAAACGGTCTTCAGTATACCAGTATTAGTGCGACCAATCAGATCGGCGATTTTTTCTCTCTTTTTTGAACGCGCGCAGACGATGAGCGCGGCACAGTAAGAAGTGCTGTATGCCCAGAATCGCGTTGAAGGTTAACCTCAAAATGACACTAACGATGTGTGCTGTCCCTGCGCCTACCCCCACTACCGAAACACGTACACCTACGTTTGTGTTGATTAGCCCCGCCTCCATTTTCCATAGCAGAATCAACCGATTTATGAATGTAACTCTAACGATTTTGATATCCCTTCGAGTGATCCCCAAGGTTCCCACCCTAGTCTCTTATTTTTTACGGTACTTATCAACAATTTACCACAATATGTCTCCACGTTGTCTATTCTCTTGTTCGCGAACGATGGCAAGCTATTTAGAGAACTAACATGTGTCAAAGATTTCACCTTTCTACAGCTAGATTTGTTTGAAGTGGAATTATGTACAAAAAAAGTAGTTTCACTAAAAAAAGAGAACCTATCGAATTTTATTATATGCTAGATACTGATATTGTGTCATTTGTAAATAATGTAAACGACTTGGGCGTCACTTTTAATTCAAAACTGGTTTTTAATTATCATATCGACGATCATTATCAAAAGCGTGGGGTTTTCTGACCCGCAACTGCAAAATGTTCAGAGACGTCAAATCTTTTATAACTTTGTTTAACTTGATAGTGCCCCCATACTTGAATACGGCACTATAGTCTGGTCTCCATATGGTATTGGGTCTACTGATAGGTGGGAGTCTGTGCAACCTCGATTTTTGCGTTTCTTAACTTTTGTACTTGGTCGACCGATGCATTACACTGATCACGACTATTCTGGTATTATGGAAAAATTGTATACACCCTCACTTGTGTGACGACGGGCCATGTTTGACCTCCTTTTCATTAACAATTGGTGTTAATGATAATCAATATTGGTGTAAAATTTGTTCAGAGTGTAATAAAAATCATGCGTACCAGTTGTTTTTATTTACTTTCTTCAAGAAATTGTAGTGTTGTTTTCATGGTATTTGGAAGAACCTTTTAACAAGTTATAGTTTCGTTTCAAAAATTCCAAATCAGTTATGTTTAAGTTCTATTACATATCTACGTTAGTTCTGTTTCGCTTTTCGTGTCGGTTCTATTTCAGATTTGTTCAATTATCTGCATCCCAACCTAAGAACCTAACGGATCTGCCATAAAAAAAAAAGTAATACTGGAATCATACGTGTAATTTTGTACAAAAAACAAGATATTCATACCGGGAATGACGTTGCCATACAAATAATTTTTCAATTGTAAAAAGTATTATCCTACATGGATGAAAATATGATGGCTAAAATATATTCTTTTTTATTATACAAATTGCCGCTTTTTATATACACTAGTGGGCTCCGCTCGCTGCGCCCCGTGCTCGCTACGCGCGCCGACCCCTGGGGGGGCTATGCCCCCCGGCGCGGAGTGTATAATTAATTAATAATGTATACTAATAGACTCATCTAGACTAAAAATTTATTAATAATATATTTAGATAAAATATATTTTGGCAGACATTAGCTAACGTTTGAACCTAATTCAATGAAAAAAATATATTTTATTTATATTTTCAAAATATATTTTCTTCCGTGCGGGATTTATAAATGATATCAATTATTAGAACAATTATATATTGATGCATTCTAATTATAACACGTTGTTCTTCATCATTCCAATCTTTTTTGGGAATTTTTCTCTTCTAATGTTATTTTGTGCAATTGGTGATGAAGTTATCATTCTGAGTAGCAGAAAAACGAAATCATTGATGTAAGTAAAATAGACATTGGTAAAAATACTATAACTGAGTCGTTTGATGCAATAGACAATTTAGGTTTATTTGATTTTCATTGCAATTGAGTAATTATTGCGTCCAGCGACTCAATTAATTTGTGTTAGAACAACATTTTATATCCACGACCTAATGTGACGTTTTCTGAAAAATAATGTATTTTACATTACCAATTTGATGAGATTGTCTTTTCTAGATCTCTTATTTAATGTTTTGTGATTTTCGTAGGTAAAAACGTCTTGGACAATGTTTTCTTGTGATATTAGAAAAAATTTAATCATTTTCCAAATAAGGTGTGAAACGCCAATTGTTTTAAGAGTTTTTGGAAGTGTCATTCTATCAATGGAAATGTTCGTCAATGTAAGACTACTGCTAAAAGTAAAAAAGAAAACTTCTATGTGAAAAAAAAATTTCACTATATCTAATGTTTCTTGTTGTAGTTATTAAAAACTTCTGTGTCATATTTCACATTTTTGAAACAAATGAGTTAACATATAATAATACGTAGTATTATTACGTAATAATACTAACATAAATGAAATTAAATAACTATTTAATACAACACAATACACTTTATTTGCTCCAAAAAGGGTTACAATCTTTATAGCAAAGGGTTGATTCTCACATTTAGTGGTTTCTGATGAAATAATAAACAAGAAAAGAATAAATACGTATTTATAAAAATGAAGTACAATATAAAATATAGAACCGACTAGATATCGTTTATAAATATACAAAAATGGACCAAGCTACAGCGAAACATATATAGTGCTATATTTGAATTTTAAAAGAGACCATTCATTCATTGCAAAGGCTCTCAGCCTATGCTTAGAGGGGGGTCTCACGTGACCATTGTACAATTCACACCGCTTCCCTTACGATCCGGACTATTTTTTTTTTTTTTTTTTTTTTGAAGTGAGTGTTGCAATACTGAAGTTTGATTCAGCTGCAAAAACTTTCTTTGGAGAGTGAAGCCGTCAAAAAACTATCAGCCATCTACCAGCGGACAGGATTTCTGCTGCAATTACTAAATAAAAGATTCTTTAGATGTGCTCTGGTCATTTCCTTACGAAAAAAAGCATATTCATACATATTGGCAAACATACAAAAAATATATGTTTACTTTTATAATACTTTTATTTACTTTTATAATACTAGGGACCTCCGTTTGCTCCGCTAACTGCGCCGCATTTTTTCAAATTTTGAAATACCTTATTTTGTGACACACGATAGAATATCACAAGGACAAAATAACTCTGTTTATTTCATCTCCAGACAAAGCCAATTCTGTGTTACTCTTGTTATTTTGGAGGTCTTTACCTTCCAAAACGTTTTTATTATGGTAGTTATATAAACAGTAAAAATATACCAAATTGGTTATATTGTTCACATATTATTTTGTCCAGTGTTCTTTGTGTAGAAACTCGTATTTGTCTGGTTGTTTTGTTATTCGTTTTACTGTTTGTATACGTGTATGTTTATTTATTGTGTTGCTTTTTTATTTACGTGTTAGTTCATACACTGTTCGTTCATTTATATGTTTATAAATTGTATTGCTTTCTTATTTACGTGTTAGTTCATACACTGTTCGTTCATTTACATGTTAATTTTTTTTTATTTACACACAACAGTATACATTAATTATTGATGCAATTTATTTATATATTAAGTGTCAAAATATCGAATATGTTTTGTCACAAATGATGTTAGTACTTCATGCAAACCTTTTGAAATAATTACAATTTTTAATATAAAATAAGGTATTGCAAAATTCAAAAAAATGATTGTTATGACTTTGAAGAATATAGATTAATGAATTTGTATATAAATCTTCGAAATATTTTTATGGCTCTTAATGAGTATTCGAAAATACAATATATTAAAAAAATTATACTAGTACAAACCATACTAATTAATATAATAAACCAAACTAATAAATAACCAAAAAACAAACAGGATATAAACGAACTTTTATACGTAAGCATATAACAAATCCGAATTTTTTTTAGTTGCATTTTTCATAGATGTGCCAAAAATTCTACGTTCTTTATACCAGGGGAAGTACATGCAGGCATGGATAAGTCGGTAATCAAGAAGTTTGCTAGAATTTCTTCGGTAAGAGTGTGAAATGATGATGACTGGTGATGGCCGATGAAACTAGCGAACCATATTTAATGATTACAAGACGACCATAACCTATGAATGAATATAAAATAATTAAATCAAGCTATAAGACTTGAAGAACCAACC
>JAPYZS010002361.1:0-17701 GCA_030522925.1 Trissolcus japonicus
GTGAAAGGTGTCACCTATTTCGTAAAATAGGACAATTGAAAGTGAAAGGTGTGACCTCGTCAAAAAAGACACCCGCTCCGGATCCCTATAGTAACTACTCGTCCTCGTCTTGTAAAGTTTCTTGGACCATGTCGCCTATCATGGCCCGTTTTTCAGGGATATTGAAATCCGCAACTTCCTATTTCGCATGTTCCTCGATCATAATTGGCCTTTTGTTCTGCCACTTAAGGTAGAAAATCCATTAGTGGATATAGTTCAAGATAAGTTAAATGTTAGTTGTACAATGCATTGCGAATGTAAAGAAAACGCTTAGATGTACCAAAAAATTATTGTAATTTATATCTAAAAAATGTAACGTTTTCCCTCTTGAATTGTGAGGTTTACAAATTGTGAAAAAACTTTTAGAATAAGTTTAGAAAAAGTATTTTATAACACATTTTATCTTAAAATCATCGTAAAGATATAAATATCGTTTTGAGATAAAGATGAATGATATTTATCACAAATAAAGTTATGTGTGTGACACTGCTTTGTAATATTTTGGTTTACAAATTGATAAAAAATTTTTAAAATAAGTTTAGAAAAAGTATTTTATAACACATTTTATTTTGAAATCATGGTGAAGATATAAATATCACTTTGAGATGATGATGAATGTTATGTATTTAATGGGAATAATTTTGGAATACTAATATATTCAATTGTACATTAAACATAAACGAGTAATGACGCGCTATCCCTAGTATTGAATGACTAGTATGTTATTTTTCAGAATGTAACGAATATTTAATCCGCGAAAAAACATAGTTAACGGTGTAAAATTTTAAGAAAATCAATTTCAAAGATAGTCTTTTATGATGTTATGCAGATTATTATATACACCAACGGATTCACGCGCAAAATTTATTAAATAATAATTTTTATTGGTTCCCAGATGAAAGAACCATGGACAAAATAACTGGACAGAATAACCGTGGACAAAATAACCGAAAGACATAATAACCAGCAGACAAAATAACCAACCGACACAATAACCAACGATTTGTTGATTGAACCCCCCCCCCCCCCAAAAAAAATAACAAAAATATCAAAGATTTTGGTCTATTTAAAATTGTTTTGCAAATTTGAATCATATAAAAAGCGCAAAATTATAACATATCTCAAGTCAATAGTCAAACAACTGTAAAAAGCCAGTTATCCGATAAGATAATAAAAAATTTTGCAAATAATGCTCATTATACAATTATATTGTCTGCTGGTTATTTTGTCCGTTGGTTATTTTTTCCTGGTTATTTTGTCTGGTTATTTTGTCCGTGGTTATTTTGTCTATGGTTATTTTGTCCGTTGGTTATTTTTTCCTGGTTATTTTGTCCGGTTATTTTGACCATATACCTGTTTATGAATATTAACTTTTTTTTAAATGGTCACTTATTCCATATAAATTTTATTCATATTTTATATAAATCGTTAAAAATCATTCATATTACTTTTTTATAAATAATACAATTCTTTACAAACACTATACATTTAACAATTTCAACTATCGAAGTAAAAGATTTTCTACCTTAATACGCACCTTAAAACCGTAGGAACGTTTCGAGCACCGAAAAGTTAAGTTCCTCCCATCTTTGTGGTACAGATATCCTTGATAATAATAGATTACACTTTTTCGCTGTCCTGACAATTTCAACATTTTTGTAAAAAAATATTCAGCCCGATTTCACACAAAACAGAATACACCGAACAGAAACTGTTCTCGCATACGAAAGAATCGAAATGATTTTTCAATAACATGATTATAATACTTTGTTTTGATTCGGTACAACGAAAACAAATTTCAATCTTATTTCAAGCAAATTTATCTGCTTTTCTATCATGCATTTTTATACCTAATTAAATATTAAATTGATATAAACTACTAACAATGTCTTCTGTTATAAAATTCCTATTTGTTTGAGTACAAATAGTGTAATAAATAAATGTAACAATTCTTATATTATTTATCATAGAAAAAGTATTGCATAAGCATACATTGTAAAAAACTTTTATGAAACATATAAATAAAATGTTTTTCAAACATAATACAGGAACATTGATAAAAAATTATGCAGGTTCTTCGATAAAGTAATTAATATACCAATAATCGGTACATTAAAAAAAATGTATTCATATCGGTAAATTCAAAATAGAAAATTTCGACGATAAGCCGAAAGTGAAAATACTCTTATCAATCGATGATTGATAAGCTGCGTAGATAATCGGTATTAATCGATAAAATATAAAACTTCGGGCTATTCATTGAAATAAGTCTATTTCAATGTTTTTTTTCATAAATTTGAGCAATAAGCTCGCACAGACAAAGATACATATTGGAAATATAAATGAAATGCATTTTTTTTGACAAATATATTCCGGTAATAAGCATACTATTTGGTTAATATTTTTTTTTATAAATTTAATTTTATTAATGTATAAAATTAAAATTGTATAAAGAAAATTTCATAAAAAGCGGCAATAAGTATGATAAAATAAAATGTTTTTATCCATTAATCAAGTGTACATTAGTCAACTGCGCACGGTATATGTGTACACCGGTCGACTGCACACTGTTTGGGTGCACACCGCTCGATTGCGCACCGTGCAAGTGCACACCGGTCGACTGTACACTGTGCAAGTGCGCACGGGTCGACTGCGCACTAATTTAATCAAATGCCCACCGATGGACTGCGCACCGTTTAAGTGCACATAGATCGACTGCACACAGATCAAGTGCACAGATATAAGTGCACACAGGTTGACTGCACATGGTGAGCAGTCACTCTGTGCGCAGTTGAACGGTCTGCACTTGACCAGTGCGCACTTGAACAGTGTGTACTTGAACAGTTTGCAGATGACCAGTGCGCACCTGAACGGTGCGCACTTGCAACCCTCCCGTACACAGATATTTTGTTTAAAATACTCAAGATGCTTTGGCGTATGTGCAAGTTTATAGACGACTGGATCTTTTTGTCACATTCACGTGCTATCCATCATGGAACGAAATTCATAGCTCTGTCCTAGATACACTGTCCTCTACAGCCAGACATGACATCATTGCTCAGGTTTTCATACAAAAAGTGATGAAAATTATGTATTGTATCGAAAAAGGTTGAATATTTAGTCCTGCTTTGGCATATATTTATTACATCAAATGGCAAAAACGTGGTTTACCACATTGTCATTCCTGTCATCTACGTGAATTAGTTCAGGAAACAGTCAGCAATGAACATAAATATCCAACGTACAAACACCGAGGTCTTGCAAATGGTGGTTTCATGTGTAACATCAATATACGCAATCACGATCAATTTAATATAGACAACCGGTGGGTCGTATCATATTGTCCATTTTTGTCAAAAGCATTCGAAGCCCACATCAACGTCGAATTTTGCAACTCCGTAAAGGCGATAAAATATCTGCAATTATATAAACAAGAGTTCTAATTAGGCTTTCTTTGAGGTCCAACATGTTCGTAGGGAACCCAATCCGCTAGATCCCTCGTGGATTGGACAGAACCAAGAACGAACGTTCGTTTTTCACCCGAAAAGAACCGTTTGAAAAATGCAGGTTAAACGTCCGTAGGCACATTGCCGCGCGAAAATTTCAAAAAGATCTCATCCAATTTCCAAAGTATTGAAATTCCTAATTTTTCTAAATTTTTAATTTGACAAAATTTTCAAATTGCCATATTTTTACAATTCTCAAAATTCTTTTTTTTTTTCAAATCAAAAAAGATTTTGATTTTTCCGGATCATTGAATTTTCAGATTATTTTAATTTCCAAGATAGGTTTTCAAAAGCAGTTTTCTGTTGTAACATCTTCAAGAATTACGTACGGAACCATTCTGGAAGTCATTAAATGAATTTTTATTCAATTGACTTGCAAACTATATGAATAAAATAAAACGAATTTGAGTATTTGATTATAAAGTAAATTCATTAAGTGACAATTCTTTCTATGAATACGATATTTTATTATTGTAAAAAATAAGAAAAAAATTTCGAATTAGGTCATCACAATCATTCCATTTAACAATCGATTGTATCGTTTGTAGTAGTGAATAATAATAAGAAAATTGTCTTACAATACAAAATTATTATACAATTGTGCTTCTTCTGAAGAAATTTTAGTAAAATAACAAAGTAAACAACAAGGTTAGTAAAGTAGGTAGCTCGTCCAGTTGGATTTTATTTGATTGTACAAAAAAGTGTCACTGTACTGTTACATCAATCGAATTCCCATACATTTGGCAAGCGAAAAGCATACGTGCTAATAGTCGTCGTTACAATTAAGGCATATGCTACGAGTCTCAAACAGTCGATCAACATTTTCTTATTAGTTAAACGTACTGAAGCAGGTACGTATCAGTCGGTACTGAAACGTACTGACTGAACATAACGTGTTTGTATCGCTTGACTCACAATTTGGTAAACTTTTACAACAATCCCATAATGACGTCTATTTCGGTAGTGAAAAGTGATAATATTTACAATTCTTCCGAAGCGATTGTTGTCAAAACAAACGTGCCAGGCCAAGATAGCAATTATGCATTGGGTAAACCGTAAGTTTATTTCGAGAAAAGAAACTTGAAATGATGGTCCCAAGATCCTATTCACAGGTTCCACAACTTCACTTTCAAGAGCGGTCGCCATGTTATTCCGGATTTCTTTATCAGTTCTCAGTCGGTGTCGTTCATGTGATGGATATAAACGGTGCAGATTGTTGTTTGGTGCCTTTTCTCCTTCGTAATGACAGAACGTGCACGAGAGCTCACCGTTAGGCTGCAGCATGTTCAAAAATGCAGGGCGAGCTTTTGTATCAGCACAGCAAATGTTCACCAAGAATTTGCTCGTGACTTGTTCTCCATTCCGATTCCATTTGACGCCTCCTAATCCTGCACCTTGACAGTCAAGGGCTTGAAAAATTCGTTAATTATTGGATGTTCATCGTCAACTCACACTCCTCCCATCATACTGTATTTCTGTCGTAGCTGGTAAGGTAACTTATTGGATGTTCATCGTCAACTCACACTCCTCCCATCATACTGTATTTCTGTCGTAGCTGGTAAGGTAACTCATTAAAAGTAAACAGTTGACACCAGGCACTGCCATTTCCTGAGTTAGTGAGCTGGATTCCGTCTGTATTGGCTTGCAAAGTATGATTATCTCGATTGCCGAGAATCTCGTCGCCTTCACACATCTTTACATACTCTCTTCCATCATAGATGTCTTCTATGGCTAATTCATTTCTCTTGGTTCGTCGGAATCGGTAGTTAAGAGCTTCAACAAAAGTTTCGTCTTTGAAATATGCTTCAATTTGAGGTCGAAGTATAATTTGAATCCAATAAAGAACCACAGTGTTGGCTTTTCCTGGCCCACGATGTCCACATGCGCAATCTACAGTAGTGCCATTTTGCTGTTCGAAAGTTGATTTGCAAAGTTTGCAATACATGTATCGAATTATATTCGACACATCTTTGCATAGCACTTTTCACAGTGAAGTTTTGTTCGTAGGTAGATCTGAATGCGGCAGACTTGTTCTCCCCCAAGCAAACATCGATAAAATGCATTCGTAATTCAAGCGATGACGAATAGCAATAGCTATTATTGCAAGGAGATAATCCCTTGAAGTCATATTTTCATTTGCTAGTAGAGAAACAAGCAGATCATTTGCATTGATCTTAAAAAATGGATCGTCTTGGCCATCTTTCTCCTCATCGTTTCCATCTGATTCCACATTTCGTTCATATGCCTTATTTTCTATTTGATCCTTATCCGATTCTTGTTGGTGTCCCTCATTTAGATTTATTACTTTCAGGTTTATCGTTGTTGATGCAGCTTTTAGGCATATTTTCAAGAACAATAATGTCGTGTTGTTGTTCAACACCAGAACAAGCAATAACATGGAAGCAGTCCATTTCTTCTTCAAAAAGTTCATTTCGATCATAATCATTCAACGAGTCGAATAGGTCGTGAATGAAGTTGAAGTTTTCTCTGAAAATAAATATAAAATTACATTTCAATTTTTCTATGTATATTTTCTTTACATTTGTCATGAGAATTAACAATTTTGTACCTGTCTGCTCGAAAATTTGATTCCTTGTTGTAATCAGACGGTATGATCTGTAGAACATTCTGAAACAAAAATAGTTAAGATAATGAACAAGTTCATTAATTAATACAATTAATTTATTATTCGATCATAGGCATAATTAATGAAACTGTTAAAATTTTTACATATTTGCTTCAAACTTTTTTCATCGATATTTTTTCATAATCCAATGTAAAAACAAACTTACTCCATCAAATATAAAATTTTTATAAAAATAGATAATTGCAATAACAGCAAAAAACTTCTTTTCTAGGTTATGAATATCGGTCAACGTTTTTTGAAACGTTGAGTAAAACAATTACAATACCTGGTTATCGATATGCATTGGACAGTTTAATAGAAGATGGTCAGTAGGAAACACTTCCAAATATTGGATTGCTTCCTTCGTTGAAAATACTTCCGCTTCAATACGCCGAACGCTTTCTTTATTTTTGTATTTTTTATCGAATCGTTTCCTGATTTCTTCCTTGGATGCTATAAAATATTTTATTCACAATTTTTTTTTAATTTTATCATTCATTTTATTAAATTTTTTTTAATTTTTTGTTTATTTCAAATTCTTTTTCTAATTCTTTTTCTATTTCATAATCTTTTTCTGGAACCCTTTAAAGATCGTACATTTTTTTAATAGGTTCACTTTGTTCACTTTGCAATTTTCGATCATCAAAAGGGATTCTTGGATTAACTGAACGAAACTTCTCGTTTCATTACTAGTTTACGTACATCCAATAAACAGCAACTTTATCTGATTCTGACGACCATTGTAATTCATGATCATATCTTTTTGTTTTCCAGTATTTGGAACTCCAATGTCGTTTGCAGTAGCTCGCACGGTATAATTTCTATGATCGTCAGTCAGATAAATATTACGGATTTCTCCAACTACTACTTCCTTAGTTTCACATATCTCAAGCGCACAAAATTTTGGACTCTCCATGTTTTTTACAATGTATTTCATGATTTAAATTATAAACCAATATATTGTGCAAAAATCCTTACTTTCTTGTTTGAGTGAAAAACGGATGTATGAACATGCCTACTTACTTTTGGTTAGGAAGCAGAAGCGAGGATATGCTACAGAGCAAACCAAGAACAGTATTGCCAATGTCGTAGAGCGTAAACTCGACAATTTCAGGTAGTGGTACATTTGTTGTCCTTGTTAAACCTACAAAGAAAAAAGGAAAAGGAAAGTGTCTGTCGTCAGCGTTTTTGTGTTCTTCTAAAAAACGCTAAGCAGTTATAGTGTTGTAACCAATGTCATTTTTTAATGTGTCATTGTGAATGCTGTGTCGTTTTTATTATTTTATATTCACCCATTCGACGACTGGAAATATTAACCACTACCTTGGTAATAAAGATCATATATTATCCATACATAAAAAATAAATTGTTAATATTTTATTTCAAAAATCATATATTGACTATATACTGACAATTTATCATCAATATATTATCAATATACACTGATCAAAATAAAAAGCGCAACATTTTCCATAAGAAATACATGTAAAGTGTAGCGTTTTTTATTTGGACCAGTATATTGACAATATATGGACCATCATATTGATTATTCAATAATTTATTTTCCTTTTTACTAAGGTAAAAATGGATGCTGAAAAATATTGCGCCGTTCGTTTGTATCGAGTCTGATCTGTTGTCATCAAACCAGTGACAGATTTATACTTTGCTGACTGTTCAGAAAGTTATACAATCACAGCAACAGAAAGTGACATCGTGACTGCAAATCATGGAAAAACCAGAACGTTGCGAATTTTTTATGAAACCAAACGAATAACCACATCCGTTCATGTCTTATGTATACAAGGTAACACTGTAAAAATAAAATGTTTTAAAATAAACATTTGAAATGTTTTAAAATTTTCTACTATCTTATTAGTATGAAAAACATCATGAAATGTTTCATGAAAAATGTTTCGCTTGAATGAAATAAATATTGTTCGTGAATTACATTGTTAACAATAAAAATAATTTGAAACTAATTTTTAGATACGAAAGAAGAATGCGAAGCATTCCTCCTAAATGCTAATGATGGTCATAGAAAACGTCAAGCAGTTCCAAAACAAACGGATGACTCCAACTGTGCGGTATGTTACTGTTTGAGACAAGGAGCGTCTCCTGACGACCGGAGGGTTTCTCTTTTTGCAGTTGCTGAATTTTATTTTTTCTTATATTTATCAGAAAATAAAATATAAAAAATTAAAACCCGGTCAATAAATTTACTCTCTTCTTTTTGTTGTCCGTTGAACTTGCACGCAACCTTGCCCTCCTCCAGATTACCAGTCATCTGATATTTGTTTTGTTTTTATTATTTTTTAATTTAAATCAAAATCACTATTCATGAATTGGGCGACAAGGCATTCATGAAATCGTTAGCAAGACAAAATTAAAATTATTTCAACCTACTACTCTGTCAATTTTGTTTTTCCGCAACAAAGTCGTTCACTTTGAATTTAAAAATTGTCCGTTGCATCCTAGAATGCACAAATTGGCGCAAACGAATTCCCCTCCACCCCGCGTGCCCGAGCCTATAAAGCCTATAAATACGGCCGCGGTCATTCTAATTAAGGCCTTTTTTTTGATTCTTCATAATTACGCGTTGTACTCGAGTATCCTAATATTCTTTAAATCTTGAAATCTTTAAAGTGATCATTGGGTGTGAATATTTAGCCCGTGGATGTCAACCTGAGAACTCACTACCCGACAGCTGACCTGGAGAATTAGTCACCCGGTGAGTCTGTTCCAATTTTCCGTTGTTTTTGCAGGACTAATTTTGACGGTATCTATTAGTATATTAATTCAGAGTTGTATCTCTGCTAACCTGAACAGAGTTGTATCTTTGAGGCAAACTCAAATTAAATTCAAGTCCATGTTTTGTATATGTGGTGCGTCGCTACATCAGGTGCGCTTAACTTTTAAGCTCCTGTATCAAACCATTTCTTTTCCATTTATTAACATAGAAAACCGTTGCTCGTGTAGTGTTTATTGCACTCATGAGTTCGAATTTAGAGTATCATTAGATTTCAACCAAGTAAATATTTATATGGGCCATTTGTTGCAACTCGAATGTCTTGGTTGCCAAATGCCCATTGCATACCTTTATTAACTTGATTTGTTTGCTTCGCGAAGTTACTTTCACGTATTTTAATTTCACTTTAATTTGATCACGAAATTCAAAATTGAAAATAGTGAAGGGTTGAGGATCCGAATTAGATAAGAAGCTCTAATCTAATTTTGATCGGCCTTTAAATTCGATTCATTTATTTTCTTTATCAAAACAAAGCAGCATCTGCTTTAAATTCGGAATAAATATCATTTCTCGGCTCGATCAAAGTGTCTTTGATCGAGCTCGTATTTTGTTTTTTCCCACCGTATTCTATTTGAATTTCTAGCGCCGTCGATAACGAAAGTTTCTGCGCCTATGAAATCTATTTCTTCTTATTGAGGAGCGAAAAATTTTCATAAATTATCAACCCATTAATCCTACAGTTACAAATCACAAAGTATCAAAAAAAGCCCGAACTGCAGCAAAAAAAGGCTTTGCAAATATCCAAGGTTTGTTATTAATTAATTTTTGATTATGAAAGATGTATTTTATCGAGAGTGTCTATTCGCCAACCATCGTCCTTCACACGCTCGTCTCAACCGTGTTTTTGGAAATACAAATTCTATTTTAGTTTTTAATTGTCACGTGGGTCCTCTCGTCGGTCGCCCCATGCTCCTGCTACAAAAACATTTAGAACAATTAAAATATCAAATTAGAAACTTCTGGTAGTGAGGGCGAAATTTACTAGTTTGGTTGACAGTAGCAGCACCGGGCCATTGTGCGGTATTCGGTTGATTGGGCACTAGTGCCCCGTCCACATTCTCGAGAAATAGGCGGTCTTGTCATCTTTACTTCCAATTCCGCCGATGTTGGTGGACGGCGTGTGCGAGCCCCAAGGTGTCTTGGTTTTTTTCTGAGACGAAGGCTGTCCGCCGTTTCGCAGATTCGCTTCCCACAGGTTGATCCCGTTGTTTGCTGGCGGTTTCCACATTGACACGTCATCTTTGCTCATACTTGGCTCGGACGACGATGGCACGTCCCAGTTTGTGTCTTGATTTATCAAGTTTTTACAACAACAAGTTATCAGTTTTTACATTAACTTTTGAATTCCGCAATACCGAATAGAATTAAAAAAATCTCAACAGAATGAATTATTAAAAACAAAGACAAAATGATAACGAAACTGGAGGATAAAATAAGTTGAACCGTGCCCAGCTCCATCCGTTTTGACTGAACAACGCTTCTCTCGTAGTATTTAGTTGTTCGAGTTGTTTATTGATCATGTATTATTACAGGCAGACGTGTTGCAGCTACTGACAGAACACGGAGTGGGATTAATCATCTGCTTGATGTTTGGGTTGGAGCTCGAGAATTGTTGCAGTGGCACGTTGTTGTTATTGTTATTGGATGCGGACAACAAGTTGGGTCTCGGGTTGTTTGAATTTGTCTCCGACCACTGGCCGGCGTTGGTCTGATTAGCCTGGGCCGTATTGTTTGATTGAGACGTTGGAAGACCGAATTGTGAATTCCTTAAAAAAAAGATGAATATTGTAAAAGAAAAAGTAATTTGACAGAGAGAGTAATTTTCAGGGTTTTTTAGGGTTTGATGAAGAACAAAATTACTTGAATTGTTTTGTCTACCAGATTTTGATTGTGGTTGCCAGTGACAGAATGATTGACGTTGTTTTAAGTCCGATTGTTGGAAAGGCCCGCGTTGGCGGTCGAGTTGGTGAGGGTAGGGCTGCCTCGGCCCCATCCGGAGGCCGCAGCAGCAGTGGCGGCGGCCGCAGCGTTGTGTTGTTGTCGGGGGTGGTAGCCGGTATTGTTGAATCAGCTCTTACCGCCACCGATGTGCGCAAAACTGCTCGGTATGCCCCAGCAGAGCTTGTACTCGAGCATGGGGTCGTACGCTGCTTGTTGGACTACCGCTGTTTGTTGGCAGCTGCTGGCAACTAAGAACGTAGCACGAGGACGTGCTTCAAAAAGCTCCGAGGCCCTGATTTCTCGTTGGAGTTGGTGCTCACAATTGAACTTGATGTCGCGGTATGCGTCGACGAGAACACGAATGGTGCAAACGTGGGCCGTCGTTTGTTTTTTTGTATGTCCTTACGATCGTTAATTTACATGAAAAACGTTGTAATATTTCAATCGAGTTTTAGGATAAAGATAATCCAAATTTAATTTCCATTTTAATTATTTTAGAAGATTGATTAGATAAATAATTATTTTTTAATACAGTTTTTTACGTCATAAATGTTGAAAAATGTTGCTTACATGATGAAATAACTTCATTGAAAATATAAAACAAAGACACAAATGTGTATCATAATAGAAGAAACACTAAAAATGTCATTGATGAGATGGACGAATAGGTACTTCCTTTTGCATTCAGTTTTAATTTTGTTTTCTGAAAGACTAAGAAAATGATTTTATTAGATTCAAATTATTTCTTGTGATCGCCACATACATTCTGACATCAATTAAGAAGAATGAAATTTTAGATCTTTGTAGAATAATCAAAAGGTGGCAAAAGAACTAACATGAGACGAGCAAATTCATTCTTTTATGAATGAAAAAATCAGAAAAGTCAAAACCATTATTTGTAAGTAACAAGTGATAATTAAACTTTGTGTTGGAAAGTTACTGTAAAAGTAAATTGCAACTCTCAAACATTAAAAAAAAATGTGTGACTATTTTTGTATTTCGATGAAAAAAGAATTGATCATATAAATGTGGTAATAGTGTATGTTAAAAACTCAAAAATTGCAGACACTATTTGGTTGTAGGAGCCGAATGGTGAACCGATTTTGAATGCAGACATTTCTGCCACCTTACAGTCAACATCTCAGCAACAAGTACAGAAATTTTGTTTTGATTCAATCATTTTACGTACAAGAAAATCAAATTCTAGATTTCTCTATAACTTAATTTCAGGTCTCGAACAATCTTGTCACCATTCCCGTGACCGATGTAGAGCTTGCTTCTTTAATTAATGAAACAATCCTATCGATGAGTGGAGTCGATGAAACTGTCCATGAAGCTGGAGTCGATGCATCATTTCAGAAACACTCATTCCGAACACCCCAAGTATGATGTACAATTTGAATGTATAACTTAAATCTCACCTCATCTACTGATATTACATTATTAGGAATACAATATTATAGATGATAATACGGTAAACCGGAGTAAGTGTGACACTTTGGTGTAATTGTGAATCATGAAATAACTTTATTGGATCTAAAACTTTATATGTTTGTAACAAAATTCTAAATCAATATTACTTAATTAATTTGTACAAACAAAAGAATTTTTTCATACTATCAAATTCAACTACAAAAAATAGAGGTGTCACATTTCACCCAATCACTCTTAACCTGGTCGACCCTACATCTTAGGAAAATAATTTTATTCCTATATGAGATTTTATTCCTTATTTCTTTTTGGCCTGATCGATGTAGATATGTAGCAGCGTTGCTCAAACTATATTGCCCCTAACGACTGGGGATGACGTTGTTGCATCACCATCCAATGAATCTCGACAAAATTTCATGAACAAGATTTGCATCTAATGAAAAAATCTAAAATCAATTTTGTTATTTAAAACGTGTTGTTCTTTATTGCTGTATTTAAATTTTGTATTTTTGTTACTAGAATGGATCGATTAATCAAAACATAATTGTTTAAAACAATGAATGGAACGAATTTTCCGCCAATGAAATGCACGATGCATCACAAACACCGCATGAGGTTAGCCATTAGTCGCATCTCTTTCAATAATAATATTATTGAGTATAAATTTTTAAGTTACGATTTGTTTTATTTTATATATATTTGAGTGGGTGGAAGAAACCCATTTGCAAAACATGAAACACTTTTTTGCATTTTAGGGTTTCAGTTCTGACAATAATTTGTTATACCAAGAGACTCCCAAATTGCCAAGAAGTCAATCAAAAAATGTAACACCTTTTGACATAAGATGAAAACACGCACCCCTCGGTGGCATGTCTCTAATGACTACCTCCGAGGGCCTGTGGGACTCGGTCCTAAGACCCCTACCCACTAAAAACCTAACCCTTGGGTCTCCCATTCTTCTCCGTGCGGAACTGCCGCCAGGCATTACTTCGCTCGGGGTGGACTGGCTATCTGCTCACTCTAGTGTCGCTGAGGTGGTTGTCTCCTCGGTCTCTCCTCCGATCTCAGTTTCTTGATCACGTCTGACGTCTTGCCGGCTACTACCCTCCAGTTGTTTTCGTGTAGTAGCATCAAGCTGACCAGCTTTTCAGGTGGGACGTCGTTTGAAGCTGCCGGTTCAGCGCTTCTCTCTCCATGGCAAAGCGAGAGCACTCGAAGAAGACGTGCTCTGGTGTCTCTTCGACTTCATCACAGGTTGGGCAAAATGGCGAAGTTTCCAGCCCAAATCTATGCAGGTACGACTTGAAGCAGCCGTGACCTGTCAGGAGTTGTGCGAGGTAAAAATCAACTTCTCCATGTTTTCTCATACTCCATGTGGCGACGTTGGGGATAAGGCGGTGAGTCCACCTCCCATCCGTGGATGAATCCCATCCGCGTTGCCATGTATCTGCCGTTTTTCTCTTCTCGTCTTGCACCATGGGCGTTTTCGCTTCACCAGGGAAGTTTCGTGCGCGACAGTAAATCCGGTCTCGTTCGTTAGCCAACAGGTTTATTAGCGTCATGTCGGCCAACACAAACGCAGCCTCGCCAGACACTGTGCGATAGGAGTAGTATAACTAAGCGGGTTTTGGACCACAGTGGTCTAAATCCCACTTAGTTCCTAGCGTGGTCCAAAATCCGCTTAGCCGTGAGCGTGAGGAGATGTTTGAATTTGCGGAGTGGGCGGGGTGGCTGTTCGTGATGCTGTTGGATGGTGTAATATATCATCTTAAGATGATAATTGTTTATAGCATTTGTTGTTATTTTTTGCGGATGTCAGTGACGTTTGTTGGGGATGGGATAGGAATGGGCTTGTTACTGTGTTTGGAAAAAATTGTTTAAACATTGACGTCATGGATTTTTTATTTGCATCTGTTTTTTTTATTAATAATGATTAATAATTGTTGTTTAAATAGTGACGTCATGGTGTTTTTTTTTACTTCCGTTAATTTTGTCTTGGCTGATCGGGGGGAAAAATCGTCACTACTATACATTTTTTTCATATAGGAAAAAGAACTGCTCGGGCCGAACGATAAAAAGTCTGCAGCGGCGATACTATTTTTTTTTCTCTAATACACATGTTCGTTAGAAGTTTATCCAACTACCGATGACAAAATCTTTGACCGAACGTCGGTTATATCTTTAAAGTTTGAAAACTATTGAACGAAAAATTAAGAAATGCAATAAATGATAATAAGAATGTAATTTTATTTATTATTCGATATAATATTACCTAGTTTAAATGAATACATGTGACTACGATACGATTGACCACAATCAAATTTAGTTCGACTAAAGTATTGACAACAAAAAGGACAACTGCGGCAATGTTGACTTTCTTTAAGAGAAATATGATGAGCGATACAATGGCGGTTCATATAAAGTCCACAGCGTTTGTAATTCGGATAAGCATTTTTGTCCAGATGAACGTTGTCGCACGGGTCACCTCGATTGTATTTACATTCGTAAGGCCATTTTTTATGGCTTTCCAGAGGATCCTTCAAGTTGATATTAAAACGCGCCTCACAGAAGTAACATATGGCAAATTCGGGTTCTTTTACGGAGTAATAGATTTCAGCGACTGCAAAGGCTTCAGCATCCACAATTGTTTCGCACAATTATAGGATTATAAAATTCGCAATTTTATAATCCATGACGATGATTTTTTAACTTTGTTCACAGTGATTCTCCGTTCGTACCAATGTCTGAACTGATTAGACAGAGGTTTTAGATTAACTCTTTATATAATAAAACATCAGTGAAAGATTTTTTTTCTAAGATGAAACTTTACTTATTTTTCTTAATAAACAAACGTATGCCTAAAAAGGTCTTCGAACCGTTGTCGGCATTCTATGAAAGGCTATCAAGGATGCCTTTGATTTTTTTCTCTCTATTTCAACCGACAGACATTTGTTGTTAATGAAATAAAGCAATATGTTTATTTAAAAATTATTTTTATTCAACACAGAATTGGACATGCTTAAATTAAATCGCTTTCATTAATATAAGCATTAAATTCATTTGAAAAGCCAAACCACTTAACTAACACTTCTTTACCACGTCTTTTAATAATTTTTTCAACAAGATACAAATCAGGGTCACTGACTTTTGATAATTCGTTATTGTAAAGACATCCTTTTATAGGATTACCTTGGAAATCTTCTAAAAGATAAGTGACTGGGCTTGTAGCGTTAATTTTTTTAATAGTAAATATTTCATTCGTCCACGACGGAAAAAATGCTTTGTCAAAAACATATTTAAATTTGCTTATTCTAACATTTTGATTGATTTTGAATTTTACATTTATTGCTTTTGATTCAACGTTTTTGGAAAATGAATATACACGCCGATACTAATCTTTCGCATTTTTACTCGTGACATCGATAGGTCGCATTTTCATAGTTCTGTGGATCGTTGTATTGTATGTATCAATAATTTCGGAGAGAATATCATTCTAGTAGCGATTACGTTGAAAACCAAATCGCATATGTTAATTCCTTTTATTGTTAATAACAAACGTTCGCAAATCATAGCTTTCATGTTACTAAATGTTGGATACATATTTATATTATATTTTTTCATAAGATTTTGAAATGATGAATTATAGAATTCTCGACCTCATCTCGATCCCACGCCAAGCTCTTTGGCGTGGGATTGTTACGAAGGACTGTTTCCATCGCTTCTGTAACATCTTTGCCGCTTTTTGATTTGAGTGGCATTGCACTAGCATATTTACTGAAAATATCGATTATCATTAATATAAATGTATGGTTTATGTTTTCCCTTTTGTAAACCGACATATCCGCAAGATCCATTTGCCAAGTATCATTAATTGTTTTCATGACAGCATGTCGTCGTTTAAAGTTTTTTCTCACTGGTTTATTAAGTTCCTTGATCAAATTTTCCATTTTGAGTGATAAAAAATGTATAAGACATCACATTTTATTATTTTCGGTGTCAAATGTATACGGGGAGTTTTATTCCCGCTTGTTTAATATCATCTCTCAATTCATTTATGTGACGTAACAATATTTCATACGTTACAGCATCAGTTGGTAAAACAGGTTCACCCATGTTGGTAATTTTTTTATGTTGCATATCATAATGCCCATCTTGTGTGAGATTGAACCCCACTCCAGGAGCACCTCGTTGCGGAGTTGTACCCGTCAAGGGTCTTCCGAACACGTCTAAACTCATTTTGCAAATCAGAATATTTCAAGATATCTTTGCTTTAATAAATTATATTATTCTCTCTTAATTTTTCCAAAATGGATAAAATTTCAGTCTTTTACATTTTTCTGCCACCATATATTGTGGCAACCGTTCATTAGAATGATTATTATTCAACACTTTTGAAATCACTTGAAAGTATTTAGGATCTTTGTCTCGTATTGCATTCGATGCTTTATAATTTTTCTTATGTGCATTAGTTAAGAAAATCATGCTTTCATTTTTTTCCTCGTCAGAATCGGTAATTAAATCATATTTTAATTGTAGTTTGAAAATTGATTCAAGCAAACCAAGAGTTGCTTTGAAACCATTAACATCATCAAAATCAATTTTATCTTCAACAAATCTGACTGCTGTCACCAATGTGCAGACCTTGTGTGAGATTTCTCACACCTGTCAACAAGTCAATATTTTTGTTTTTTCGTTTGGTTAAACTTATAAGATAATTTAATTACTTCCGAATATTGATATTTTCAGAATTTTGCAATTCTTTTGTAATATGTTTGTCCTCTTTCGGTTCTTCTTCTTCTTCTTCTTCAAGTTCTTGTTGTTCAAATGATTCGCTTTGGAGGTTAGGTTCAAATGATTCACTTTGGTTGTCAGGTTCACCGTCTTCGATTTCACTCTCTGAGTCATCAGATATTTCGGGATTATATTCCTTTTTTGTTTTTTCCGTCTTTACTCTTTCTGTTTTTATTTTTTTTCATTGTTTTCAGAATCATTATTTTGCTAGGTTTTAATTGTTTCTTTCAACGGTGTGACGACTGATTTGAAAAAATCTTGAATTGCGCTTTCATTATCGGAAGCGTTTGTTTTTGATGTTTTATATTTTTGTCTTATAACATTACTAATTTTTGTAATTTCTTGCAATCATTATTCCAGCAGGCGTGGGATAATTGTTTAAATTTTTCATACGACATGTCACAATTTACATGATCATTATAAATATTTTTTAAATTTAATTAATCCTGTTTAAATAGAATAAAAAAATTGCAGTTATCTCTAATCAAATGTTTTGGAACACGAGTATATGTTTGTGTGAGATATAATATATCACATTCTTTGTGTCTTCCGCGTGAATAA
>JAPYZS010002363.1:0-11691 GCA_030522925.1 Trissolcus japonicus
CTCTTAACGCGAGCAGGAAGCGTCACCTTGCGAGCACGGCTAGCTCAGCCAGGGCGCAGGTTACACGGCTTGGGACATGAAATTTAAATGAAATTGGTGGCTCGCGGGCCACCACAAAAAGCCAGAAAGAAACAAAACAAAACATTTAATCGGTCTGGGAAGACGGGAAGAGAAAATGCAAGTATTTGTCAAAATAAAGATCATATTTATTGTACCGTCCCCTAGTGGGACGATACCTGTACTTTTTACATGGGGCCTAGTGCCCCAGAATTTAACAGAAAAAGAGAGTCAGGGTGAGAGAGAGAGAGAAAGTCGGGGGTCATGGTTGTGTTGTGGCAAGAAGGGCCACGAAACCTCGGGCAGGGTTGTGATGTCGCCCTTCAGGCGACATCACCGCGACGGGGAGAACCTGGACGGGAACCGTAGTAACGGTACATTTACTTGCGGGCCGGGGCCATCGGCCCCAGCATGGTGTTGGTGATGGGCCCGCGGCCCAGCAGCGTCCCTCGGGCAGGCCAAGCCGGTCATCTTCCTGGTGGCTGGCTGGGTCTCACGTCCTGGTCGTCACGGTCCAGAGGTCGCGTCGCGGCAAAACTTGCCATGTTCGACCTGGTTAAAGTGCGGGGCGCGATACTCACTTCGTAGCAACGGTGCGCGGCGAGATAGCGCGCAACAGGGCGCGGGATGGCGGCTGACGCAGGACGTCGGCCTCTCAAAACAGGAATGGCGTCTCGTGACGCCACGTAGCACAGCAATGGTATATGCTGTGCGCGCGCATGCGCGAAGCGATCGATCAGCGCATCGAACGTTGTGATGTTGAACAGACTCAACGGATTCGATTCCAAAGCGAGTGTGCGGTGACCAGACTAAACTCCCATATTCGAGTATGGGCCGAGTGATTGATGTATATAACAAAGTAATGGCACGCGGATCTCTGATCGCGGCACAATTCCTCTGGATCAGGCCCCATGTCCTAAGCGCGCTCAAACGAATACGGTCGATGTGTTGATTAAATGAAAGACGAGAATCAAAGGTGACGCCCAGATCGTTGACTAAGTTAGCTGCAGACAAAATATCCGATCCCAACTTGTATGTGAAATCAGTCGGTTGTTTCTTTTTTAGTGAATGTCACCGATACACATTTTTTGTTATTTAAATAAAGTAAATTATTTTCACACCATAATTGTATGGCATTTAAATCGTCTTGCAAAGATATGGCATCATCAATATTTACAATTTCTCTGAACAATTTCGCATCATCCGCATAAAGCAGTAAAGAAGACGAGGCAACTTGTTGTGGTAAATCATTTATAAAAATAATGAACAAAATTGGGCCTAAGTGAGACCCTTGTGGGACGCCTGAAGGGATTGAAAATAAGTGGGACTTGCAACCTAGGATGTCAACAAATTGATCACGGCCTGAAAGGTAATCACCGATCCAGTCTAACAATGGAGACACAAAACCTAAAGATTTCAATTTGGAAAGTAATATTCGGTGATCAACCCAGTCAAAAGCTTTAGAGAAGTCTAAATATATAGTATCCATTTGTGATCTACGATCTAGTACGCTGACAATTGCTTTCATGAATAAAACAAGGTTAGACACAGTCGATCGTTTTGGCATGAAGCCGTGTTGATCATCGCTGATCAGCGGATTAACAAAACGCTTGACGTGTTCAGTGACTAGTTTTTCGAAAAACTTAGGGATTGCACTCAATATTGACACCGGCCTATGATTTCCAACAAACGACCTATCGCCTTTTTTGTATATAGGACAAGCCTTGCTGGTTTTCCAAGAAGACAGAAAATATCCCAAAGCGAGGGACTTGTTAAAAAGGATTAATAAGGGAAGTGCAAGTGAGTACTTGCAACCGGTCAGAAAACAATTCGGGATACCATCCGGGCCAGCGCCCTTCCTTGGATTTAGCTTCTCGAGACCTTCGAAAATTTCACGGATCGTGAGTACAACAACATCAAAAGGGCCAGCTTGATCGGGGTGAGGCACACAAGGAGGAAAGTTAGTGGCTGCATTCATGTTGGGCACGTAGTTCGAACTGAATTGATCAGCGAAAAGATTGCATATATCGACTGAATTGTCGACCTCTCTAGACTCGTCGTTCATGAGTGGTTTTGAGTCATATGGTAAACTCCCAATTATATTGTCATAGTATTTCTTTTTACATAAGTTGAGAAGAGATTTGTTTTTAGATCTAAGGGCCGAAAATTTACAATAATCGATACGAGAGTGCAATTTTTTATACGTGCGATGCATTAGTTTTTTCATTCTAATGACTCTAATGAGCTCGGAAAAAAACCACGGCGGATAAGAACTCTGTTTATGAGTAAACAAGGGCACAAACAATTCAATGTAGTAATTAAGTGTCTCCTTAAAGAAATCTACATTCGCGTTGAGATCACCGCTTGAAAAGATATCTGTCTAGTCGATAAAATTAAAGCAATAGTTTAAAGCCATATAATCAGCACGGTAAAAATTGTAAAAAGTGTACTGTGAAAATGTTTTCCTCTGAAATTTCGGTATTTGCAGTTTAACATCGAACGCAGGGTGATGATTGTCGATAGGCAACAACGGATCTTGCGAAAAAGAAATCGAAAGATCTTCACAGTTTTACCAAATCAAATCAAGCACAAAACCGTTCGTATTAATCAATTCGTTATGTTGAATGAGATTTATAAATGCGAAATCGTTTGCAAGTATAGATGCGCAAAGTGGCATGTATCCATTTTCATACGCACGCCAATCTACGCCCGGCAAGTTATAGTCACCGGCTATAAAGAAATGCCGTTTCACAGTATCGTACAAATTACAAATGTCCGCAGAACGAATAGAATACAAATCCGCTGGCGAACTAGGTGGAAAATAAACGGCGCCTAAAACTATGTCTAAATCAGGTAGTTGCACTAACAGTTGTTCAACATTTTCAGAAACATTTTTCAATTGTTTAGATGATAATTCGTCGCGTACAGCAATCAACACACCACCACCTCTCAAACAATCACTCATCGCAGCACTCCGACAACACCGAAAAATATTATATCTATTCAATGACACCTCTTTAGATGAAAACTTTTCATTTAGCCACGTCTCAACCAAGATAACAACATCATATGATATTACAGAAGTGAAAATAGCATTTTTGAGCTCCTTAATTTTAGTGCGAAGTCCGCGCACATTCTGATAAAACACATTAATAGACTTACAAACAGGAGGTTAGTTTCACCATTTTCTATTCGTTGATTTAGTTCGTACTTGACCGATTTCAAATACTCAATCTGAGCTGGGGTCAGATCATTTTTGACAGTTATACCGAAAGGCGCTAGCTTGTTTTTATTCCTCAAAACAAACAAGGCATCTGCCTTATCAGCAAAGGTGACTTTGACCGGTTTGACGTTATCGCGACCGTGAGAAAAGCGGAAACCTGATTTAGCGATCGAAAAATCGTCTATTTTCCCGAGCGTGTCGTTAACGACATCAGCGACCTCTCTCTCGCCGTCAGGTTTGAGATTAAAAAGGATGATATTGTGGGCGCGTTTCTTACGATCACTCATCTCGGCGATGACATCTTCCTCCACGGTCGCAAGCTTTGATGTAGGCGTCTCCTCCTTGATGGCCATAATCTCCGATTCCAAATCAACAAGCGCGACCTCGACTTTGTCTAGGCGTTTTGTAACATGCTGCAACGAACCCGCAATAACCCTTTCGAGGTCTTCTTTCAGGTCCGCTCTGAGGTTGGTTCTAAGAGACCTGGAGAGGGAACCATCCGGGTTTGCTCGGACCTTGCTCGCACAGCCTGGGTGATATTTCGCTTTGCATCCACGGCATTCTGTCGTCTTGCTCGTGGAAACAAAAGGTCTATCGCAGTATCTGCATTCACCCAGTGAAACGCCAGCCCTCGGTGATGAAGACATCGTAAAAGATGTTCAAAAGTGAGGTTAAGTTTCAGACACACAATAATATACGTAAAAAAAATCAATCGATCGGTTTCAGGACCCAGTTTTTTCACAAACAGGACGTAACTAATAGAAGTGCATGATTGGTATAAGTGTGGCCAACAAGCACTGATATGACAGCTGTATGTTACGATGAAAAACGGACAGTGCAGAAAGAACGTCTGTCTACTTACACATCCAGAGTGGGGGGCCTTATATTGACCTTTGCCAATGATATTAGTAGTTTGATGATGATTCTGCAATATTTTTATCCTAGTTAGAGTCGGATTTCAGCTGCTTGTGGATCTGCATTTTTGTCAAATATGAATTTCTCATCCTTAGCAATGCTAAGTATTTTTTCTTTTCCAGATTCTTTATTTACAATGGACCGTATCTTACTGCCGGGCAAACTGAGTTGACGCTACCAATCATACTTGGTAATTCTCTGACTGACCAATGACTTTTCTGCGAAAATTCTAATATCAACTGGTAATGTTTTCTCTTTGCGAGTCTGGAATTAAAATTGACTGTTGGGCCGAATCAAAAACAAAACCGAGATATTTAATAGTGGTTGCAGGTTTTAGCCAAAATTTCTTGAAATTTAATATGAATCACAACGTTAAAAGTAATTTCAAATGAGCTTGTATATTTTTACGACTGGCTTGCAATTTCAGGCTCTGCAGTAAAGGCTGCAAGTCGAAAGCACCAATGACCATTTTCGGAGATGTCATCAGAAGCGCCAAATCGGGGATTATCAAAAGCGCCAAAAGAATATATAAATAATGTCAAACATTTTTTATCAAAACAGACAAATTTTTTTTATTAAACATTCATATAAAAATAATAATGATAATGAACAAAACCTGGTACATTTAAAGTATATTGGGCAATGCAGTTTTGCCACATCCATATTAAAAAAGTTAATGACACCCTGAAGTTGGATCCGCGGCCAATTCAAGTCTCCTCGTTTTATTTTTTGACAGGCCAGGTTGTTTACGTTCGACGGGTCGCGAAAATTGACATTTCGGGGCGGGAATAAGTGTGTAATTAGTCGTTTGATTAGAAGTGTGATGATGATCCGTGTTTATCATAAGTTCTATGTTTGTTCGATAATGTGACGGTCCGACGGCGATGCCTGATAGTTCATTTTTTGACAGGCCGGACAATTGACATTTAGGTTCGTCAAGAAATTTGAGAATAAAAAGGCAGGCGCGCACGCAGCGCGCGCCAAGGTATTTATATTTTTTGTCAAATTTGAAAATTTTATGGGGGAGCACTGCAAAAAGTAATGTTTTATTGATGTTTTAAAAATGTTTTATTATAAAACACTTACAGTTTCAGTTTACTTCAAAAAAACATCAATGTCTTATTTGCAAACACCTCCGTTTAATTTTGATGCGTTTTGGTGTTTAGAAACGAAACATTGCACGGCAGTAGATTTCTGTAAACGTTTCATAATCAAAAACACTTTTTTCAAAACATTTAATGCGTTTTGAAATAAAACAGTTCCATCTCAATAAAAAGTTTGTAAAACATAGCAGTCCAACAGGTTAAAACTGCATCTCAAAATAAAACACGTATTTTGAAACATTTGAGAATGTTTTCAAAACGGAAAAGGAACGCATGCGCAGTGACGATTTTTTTTGCAATGGGTAAACAATTTTTTGTAACGTTGGAAAAAGATGCAAAAAATAATGTTGGAAGAAAACAACGTTTGTGACGTGGAAAACATTAAAAACTGCTTTATTGCCAATGTTGCGATAAAGATAAAGTGCTGCGCAATATGCTGCGTGGCACTTGTTCTTGGCAAATTCTCTTGTGATTCAAATGATGGATGAAAAAAGAAACAAACTTGTTGATGTTGATGATGACGAGGTGATTGAAGATGAGAGTGAAGTGTTTGTTTGCCTAATTCCTGAACCAAGTATTTCACTAATATGAATATACCAATCATAATTTTCTCCGAATGTTTTAAAAATCAAAAATTATTAAAACTGATTGTTTTTTGGATAACTTTATTTTTTTTTCAATTATTTATCGCATTAATTATAAGAATCTTGAGAGTGTCGATTAGAATGAAACACTTGGATAGGAAACGCCTAAAAGTGTTTCAAAAGTGAGGACAAAACGTTAAAATAAAACACTACTTTTTGCAGTGAGAGTGCGCGAAGCGCGCTCGACATTCTAGTTCGTGTAAATAGTTGATGACTCTTAACTCACCATTTTTACATTTTTCTCGACACGATCTCCGTTTTTTTATCGCCACAGTTACTCTACAATTTTGGTTCACGGATGAAATAACCATGGACAAAATAACCGGACAAAATAACCGTGGACAAAGTAACCTTAGACAGAATAACCAACGGACGAAATAACCACGGACAAAATATCCTGGCGAACAAAATAACCGGAAGACAGAATAACCAAGATACAAAATAACTAGCGGACATAATAAGCAACCGACACAATAATTAAGGTGAAATAGAAGTTGATTTCGACACATGAAAATTTTGTTCCCAAAAATCTCGAAATATACCGGACCAAATCATCTTAAATTTTGCACACATTCATAAAATGTGTGAACAAAGGTCCTCCTAAGCCGGTTTTCTCGATTTCAAGTCATAATCTTGTTTTTTGAAAATGTCAAATATGACGGGAATGACACCTCGAACTTTGATCACTATTTTAACATTTTAGATCAATAAACTCGGCTTTCGGAGGACCTACATAAAACACACACGAACATTTTGACCCGTATAAAACTCTTAATTGTTGCGCGACGCGTCCAAAAAATGAGAACAAAAAATATCAACAATGAGCCAGCCAAATCGGACATATGCTGGCCGTACATTGTTGCCCTCTAAAGGCAGACGGCGCGTGATATTGCCTATTTGAATATATGAAATTCATCTAATTCAAAATCTATGAATTGAATTAGTACAAATAATTCATGTTTGCGCATTACATTAATTATAATAATTTTGTAATTTAAAATTATATTATTGTTATTAATTTTATTGAATTAATAAGTAATACTTATATTTTTTTTAATAGTTTTTGATTTCCAAATTCTTCGAAATTATTGTAATCTTTCTGAATGTTAAAATTTGTTTGATCCTTCCTAATTTTTAAAATTTTTTCAAATTTATCAAAATTATTGTAATCTTTCTAATATTTCGAAAAAGTTCAAATTTTTCCAAAAATATTTATATTTTTCAAAATTTTTCAAATTTTTCAAATTTTTCGAAAAATATTTACATTTTTCACATTTTTTGAAATTATTCTAATTCTTCTTATAATTCAAACTTTTTCTTCGTTAGAATGATTTTTCAAAATTGTTACAATTTTTCAAAATGTTTTAATTAAAAATAATGAAAGAAAAAATTTGACAAACAAATAAAAAATTAAGACATTAACAAAAATTTAACTACAAATAAAGGAACATTTAAACTAACAAATCAAAAAAATAATCTAATAAAGTGAAGAACAAATCAATGATTAATCAAACAAATAAAATATAAATAAATGACAATAAATTTGATAAAAAAATAGACAAAGTATTATAAGTAAATGAAAAAAAAATAACAAAAAAAAACAAAATCCAATTAGCAGCACAAAACGCATTAAAATTTTTTGTGATTGGAATTAAAAAAAATTTTTTTTTTTTAACAAAAACTAATTATGATACCAGCATCTTAAAAATTATGTTTTTCATTTCTCCTACACCGGATCTCTAATTAGTATTTGTATTTTTTTCGTAATAAAACATTTTTGTCAGATCAGAAAGATTTAATTTTTTATAAAAGATATCACGATTTTATTATAGACAGATTTTTGAAAAAATTCCAAACTTATTCCAAAATTTCTTGATTTTTGAATAATTTATAAGACAAACATTTAAACATTCAGAATGTTTCCAACATTTTAAAATGTTGTATATCTTCTTAATTCTAAATTTGTTTTACAATATCAATAATTTCACATTATTTAAAATGTCATCGATCATCTGAACTCTCTGTAATTAGTTGATTTTTTGATATTGTCGTATCATTTTTAAAACAATCATTTATGAAATGTAACAAGTTTTTACTGCTCATTTGTTTTTCTTCAGAATTTTAAAAAATTTTATTTTTCGACAAATTTCCAAAGAATTTAGTTGCTTTCCAGAAAATACGTAATCCATCATTTCAAAATTTTTAAGTTATAAATTTAAAAAAATTAATAATTATTTTCTCTAAAAAACAATTTTTTATAAAATATAATAGATTTACAGATTTATAATTAAAAAAAAGAAATAAAACATAAATAATCGAATGAAGTAACAAACAACTTGAAAATCATCGATGTAACCAAAAGAAATGACCGAACAAATAAAATTAATCAAATTATTTGATCTATAATTTATTTCGTACAAACGATATAATAAATAATTATTTCAAAATAAATGAAACATAAATAATAAAAAATTAAACAATCGGCTCAACACAGATAAAAGAACAATTTCATTTGATCGAAGCCGCATATCAAATCCCTAGTTTTTTTTAAGAAATGTTTACAATTTGGAAAAGATCTTGGCTTTTCAATTAACTTTTTAATTAAAAATTATATCTGTTTATCATTTATATATTTCAATACAATGTCGAAGACTATGCTCCACATGTAAAATAATATTTAATTTCAAACTGCTTCGAACATTTTAAGAATTTTTAAAATATTCAGATATTTAAACTATTACAATATTTCAAGTTTTTAAAATTTTCAAATTTTTTTACAACATTAATTTGAATAATTTATCAAGTTTTTGTCACGTTTTTTAACGTATGCGATTGAAAAATTGTTACGAATGAAATAAGAAATTTATTAATCAATTTTCTGCCCTTCTAAACATAATTATTTATTTACAACATTGATGAAAAAGAGCAATTTGAGCTACTGGTTTCTTGTTTTGGTTTTCTTAAAGAAAAACCCAAAACTAAATACACCCAAACCTCCCTAAAAGCACAATGTACAGGACCGGAAGTTCTCCCTAAGAGCACGCGCATGCGCTCTGACTCTCATTGTACCTGCGCATGCGCTGTGAATCGTACGACGTG
Source organism: Trissolcus japonicus (assembly GCA_030522925.1). NCBI lineage: Eukaryota > Metazoa > Arthropoda > Insecta > Hymenoptera > Scelionidae > Trissolcus > Trissolcus japonicus. Next base: position 9,042 of record JAPYZS010002363.1, read on the forward strand.
AAAATGAATATTTATTTAATTAAAATTGTACATTACTATTTGTCGTTTATAAAATCCACAAAGGAAAAGTTAATGTTACCCTGAATTTGAATTTTCGCGCCAAATTTTGACACAAGACAAAACTGTGCTCTTATAGAGGTAATTTTGGTGCTCTTAGAGAGACCGTTCTCTTAGGAGGTTCAAGTGTATCCAAAATTTAGAAAAAAAAATTGATGTATACATGATTGTGAAAAAATTTATAAGAAATTGTATCAGTTATGCTACTTGTTTTATTCAAGTCGACGAAAAACTTAAATCACATAATTGAGAATAAAAAGAATTTGTTTTTATATTTTTTATTTGGAAAATTTTTCCATGTTTAAATAAAAAGCATTTTTTAACTTAGTACTGCTTTTATTAATTTTTAATTTTCTTATTTATAATAAAAAATTGCAAAAATTAAATGATATACAAAATTTACTTTTAGAAATTTGAAACAAAATTATTTCACCAGTTATGTTCTGTTTATTTGATAAAAAATAAAAAGATATTATTTCATTCGAAACAAAATTTGAAAAACTATATACAGGGTGTTTCAGGCCACCCGTCCACCCCTGATATCTTCAGAAATGTACGCTTGATTAAAAAACGCCAAAACACGTGTTAAATATTTTTTGAAAACCTATTTAATTACATCAAATTTGACCCCCCTGCCCCACCCCCAGTAGGTGGGGCGGGGGGCGACTTTGCAAAGTTGAATGGCAACACCTATTTTTCATTGCAGATTCGGATTTCTTGCATCAAAATAAGAAACTTTTGTTTGAAACATTTTTTTTTATTTCCATCAATTATCTTAGAGAAATTTTCAAAAAAATGATTCCTCGTCAGTTTTGGAAATTTGATCGATATTGATCAAATTTCTTGATATTTTATTTGCTCGATATGTGTTGATAAACAGACTTTTTCGACTTAATTTCGAATTAGTCAATTAAAATGAAAGTTCATCAATCGAACGTGATCAAACACAGTCGTTTTCTCTTCTTCCGAAAAGTGTTTAATTTAAAAGTAAACGTAAGTAATTACAATCAAAATTTAAACTTTTTTATAACAAATTTGAAATTTCATTTGAATTTTTTTTTTTAGTTTTCATCGAATGAATGTTGTGATAAAGATTTTAAGATGCCTTATGATAACGTGGAAGGGGCTGACATGTTACTAACATTAGGAGAGGCCGGAGGGGTTTACAAGAGAGCTGCTAGACTGTGGCGCGAAAAATTCCTAAATCGTACTCCACACTCAAGAAAAGTTTCATCAAGGTTACTAACACGCGTGAGAACTGATGGCATTTTTCAAAATCAACTGCCTATTTTGCTGGAGGACGTACCGCTGCAATTACGTCGCGAAATGTGGTTCCAGCAAGACGCATGTCCAGCGCACACTACACGAGTAGCCTAACAAATTAAATAATCTCTTTCCCGGAAGATGGTTAGGAAAGTATGGCCCAGTTCCGTATCCGCCGCGCTCACCCGATCTGACTGTAATGGATTATTACTTGTGGGGGAGAATTAAAGACTTAGTTTACGACCCATGACAAGAGAAGATATGATGCAGAGGAAACGTACTGCTATTCGATCTCTAAATGCCGACGAAATCAGACGCGCTGTCAACTCGTTTCAAAAAAGGCTCGAGACATGTCATTTACAAAACGGCGCTCACATTGAACACTTGCTCAATTAATCTTGTTAATCTGTTTGTTAATTATCAAATGTTTAATCATTTAAAGTTCAATCAGTAATCGATTGTTGAAATGAATCCAGAAATTTATTCATTAATTTAATTATTTACCGATTTTTTAAATTTCGGAATGCATTGTTCTCTTTTATTCCGTATTTTGTCTGTCCCTAAATTCATGAATTCTTATTTAAAAAAGTTAATTGTTATTTAAACTTAGTTTTCAATGCAATTGTTTAGTTTATGATAATCACAATGTTAGTTAAATTGTTAAAAAGATTATCTTTTATCGCAGACAAGACTTATTAATTGATGTGATCACCAAAAGCTGTAACGCATGTTTTTTCGAAAATTTCTCTAAGATAAGATGAAAATAAAAAAATGTTTCAAACAAAAGTTTCTTATTTTGATGCAAGGAATCCGAATCTGCAATAAAAAATAGGTGTTGCCATTTAACATTTGTTTCCCCCGCCCTATTTACTGGGGGTGGGGCAGGAGGGTCAAATTTGTAGTGGTGTAATCGAATAGGTTTTCAAAAAAATATTTGACACGTGTTTTGGCGTTTTTCAATCAAGTATACATTTCTAAAGATATCAGGGGTGGACGGGTTGTCTGAAACACCCTGTATATATAAAATAAAATATTCGTGAAATTTTGTTTCAATTAAGATTTCTCTATCAAATACTCAAACGATTTGGCTGCTTGATTTTATTTGAAAAAAATTGATTTTTTCAATAATTTATATATATAATTTTCAACAAAAAATTATTTGTGTAACTGTGATTTTAAATTTCTGATTAAATTGTGTAAATATTTATTATAGACACAACAATGTTTACTTAAGTGCGATTCAATTTTACTATGAGCATAGCAGATTTTTATTTTATTTTTATGTCCGTTTTATTTCATTCATAATATAGAGGAGTTCTATGTGTGACAC
>JAPYZS010002364.1:0-10838 GCA_030522925.1 Trissolcus japonicus
TAAAAATGACATTCGTCTTTAAAATTCATTCTACGATAATGTGGAAAACTGAATTTGTCGAATGTTGTGCTATCAGCGAATTTTTTAGTAAAACCTTTCGAGCAAACGAAATCATTTGAATCTAAATTATTTAAATTTCGACAACAGGGAAGTTGTTCTGTGTGCGGTCCAAGCATCATATGGGTGAATTCACGAAAAGTCAACAATTAGTGTCCTTCATTCTTTTTACCAAGAAAGCTTTTATTTTTGTAAGCTTATAATATATTAAAGTGTTTCTTTTTTAGACTACATTGAATAAATGCAATGAAATAGTAAAGATTTCATGAATATGTAATATTTATACTACGAAACTGAACGAAAATGTAAACTCCGTGGCATGTCCTGAGTTAAATTTTTTAATTGAGTTGTGTCGGCAAACTAACATACTCGATCAAAAGCGATCGACAGTGCAACGACAGTCAGTTTAGAGGAACTATAGAAGATCTCATTTCTGTTTGTTGTAGTCCAATAATCATGACTTCATCACAATCTCAATTCTATTTATTCACAATCTCAATTCTATTTATTCATGTCCTAAGAAAACGACAAAAATATAATGAGCAATAAAAATCAATATTTTCGTATCGACAACAAGCTCATAATAATATTTCGATCAGTAATATAAAAGCTTATAGAATTTGAAAAACTAGTATCACACCGAAAGGAAAAAACAGCTATTTTCAATGACCAGAAATTATCATCGAAACCTTGAAATTGTCAAAAGACAAAACTTGTGTAAACACCGTGCTTACTGGCCCCTTTTCATTTTACATCGGAATCGAGCTATATAAGAATTATTCGACGTATTTCATGGTTAAATTTCATAATCCAAGCGGAAAAATTTTTTGTGCGGATTCGATAAGGTATTAATTATGTTTAAATAGTGTAAGCTCCATAGCTTTTGTAAGCTCCGTGGTCAAGAAAACACTTCTCTATTTAATAAATAATAAAAATGAGAAATCTTTTTATCTGTGAAAGCAATTGTATGGTTATTTAGACAACAACATGAAAGAATCTGGAGGTATCGGAAATTGAATTTTTCTAAATTTTAGTGAAATTGTACACTTTTCGTAAATTCACCCATATAATAATCGATAAGCATAAACAAAAAAATCATGATATTTGAATCAGTGAAATATTGAAGCACATAGAAGTCATTGTGCATAACTTAAAAAAACATAATATCGGAACACCTGAAATTAAAAAGTTATAAAGAAAATTTTGTCTAAAACGAAATTGGCGTAAATATATAAAACAAAAAGTTTGGAAAATGCAATCAAAAGAAATTGAGTCATTTACTATGTAATGTTTTTTATGTTATTTAATTTTTATGCAAATTTATATTGCAATTTTTTTATATTTATACCCGAGTCAAAATTTTCAGCCTCTGTTTGAGAGATTGAAAAGAAGTTGAATGAAGACTGAAATAAGGTTGAAATAAAATTCAAAGGAAGCTTGAAAAGAGATTCGAATGAGAATTAAAAGAGTTCGATGACGATTTTCTTCTATCTCTTTTCGAACTCAAACTTGCGGTAATGTTCGCTTTCAGCACTTTGAGATTGATAAGAGAACATGATTTCAACCTGTTCTTGGCCTTGCAAGCCTACCTTAGTCTTTTCAACCTCTTTTAAGCCCTGTTGTGTACTGTTCTAGTTTAAGCTGTTTATTCACATTAACAATTTTTGTCAACATTTTGTTTAAAAAGTAGTTTTTATCAACCAAAATGGCAAAAAAATTTGAAAAAAAAATAAAACAACATCTATACTGATTTTAAACTTCCATAGATGAATACTAATTTTACTGATTCAAACTCATGAGCAGACTACTACATAAGCAACTCCAGGCTACATTTTTATATACGTTTTAGTCACGTATATATTCATATTGAATCATCTTTAAAATACAATGTCATCGTTATATATCTTGTCATATACATATTTAAACATAAACATAGTCATAGATACTTAATTACATTAATTATACTGTGACGTGGCGACTTTTCACCCACCCCCCTTCGCCACGGAGCGATAACTGTTTTTCCCGAGGTGTTGAGGATTGAATAATGGAGTTGTGGGATGATAGAGTTATCCCGAGGTTGCCGTCTTCCGCAGAGGTGTCCAATCAGGTCTCAGGATCGCCACCTAGTTTTGCGGAGCAAGCCAGGAAACCACTGCACGAGGCGGAAGGGCGACAAAACTCGTATCGAGGATAATTATTTATCGAGATATCGTTCCGTAAAGCGGAAGCGAGGCGCAACGGAGGATCTCACTGCTGAAGATCCGGATAAGGATGCCTGAAATGAATTCGGTCCCCGACTCCCAGTTCAAGAATTTATTTTGCCCAATCAAAAATACAAGGAAAAAGGTTTCTCGTTACAATTAAGTCCCATTCAATCAATCTCCCGGGTCTTTCTAGCTACCAAGTTCAAAATACAAATTTCGTCCGTTATCTCTGCCGGGACACGAGGGTTCGTTCGTCGTTGGAAGTACAGATATCGGGGCGTTCGCGCCAGTGAGTTCCGAGTCTGAATGTTTCTATAAGATTAACCTTCCAAAAAACCAACAAAGCTAGGTCGCGCTACCGCATACTCCCCTCAAGAGCGACTATCGAGACCCACGTCCCACGTGGCCTCTCGATAGGCTATCAGACGAGCTTTTCCACTGACTAATACCAGGAAGTCCCACTTCCCGGGCTCTCTCGAAGACAAAACGTACCGAGCCACAACAAAAAAAGAATCTTATCAACAAATACCTCGGATCATCTTCAACAATACCGGGTTGGCGGCGAGACGGGAGCTGGAGCTCGGGGAACAGGTGGTCGATCGTCGTCCCTCGGTCCTCACACTCGGCAGGCCTCTCTCTATCTCCTCTATTCCCGCATCGTCATTCTCGATATCGGTCTCCGTTCTCCTCCACCAAGCCTTTTCCCGCTTTTGCTCACATGGGAGTATCCCGATGTCGTCACAGCTCACGCCCCTCTTGTTCCACCGTCCCTCTCGTCACGCCGTGCGTCCGTCCTTCTCTCCGAACGGTCACCTCAGTTCCTCCGCCGCGAACTCAGGCCGAGTTCGGGCTCCCCTCGTTGCTGTACTCGCAACCTAGTGAGGGGCAGCTCCCGTCCCACGAGAGCTCTCAGTCCCGATGTCAAGTCGATCCTCCTCTGATTCTCGAGACCTGGTGTCACGGCCGCCCGAGCTGGCGCAAAACCAGAAACTCAGCCGGTCCCGTCCCACGGGGTGCTCGGGGGTCCCACCAGGCCCGCAGGTTGTAGATGGCGTGAAAGGGCTAGTGCCGCGGTAGTCGGCAGGTCGTCCAGGGTGTCAGCCTCGTCCGAGTAGCTGGAGAAAGCGCAGGGTCGGAGCGAGCAAGCAGCCATACTGGGGCGAGATCTCGGGTTTTGGATCCCGGATACCGTGCGGCGCCAGCGGATCGTCGGCTGGTGCTGTCCTTCACCTCTCGATAGCCAGCGGTTGGTCTGCTGGCCCTTCGGCTGGGTAGAGCCTGAGCGCTGTCCCTCGGCGAAGATCCAGTTGGCTCCACCGTCCCGCCTCCTCGCCGTCACAATAATACTGATCCCAAACACTCGGCTATACAATTCAAAAAAAAAAGTAATAATGAATAAAAGGCGTTATGGTCGCAGATCTCGGTTCTGACGATCCCTAGTGCTGAAAAAGGAAATGAAATGAAATAATGCAAGCTCAAAGAGAGAGAAGTTACCGTGTCAACCCTTATCGGTGTCGAGGCTTAGCGCTAGCTCAAACCAATCGGGAACCGCGCATCGTACCGGGAACTCACTACGGTTTAGTCTCACACTCCTCATCCATCTCGAACAATTTCGCGTTTCAATCACACGCTCACTCATTCTCGAGATGAAGGTTGCAACTTACCGACAATCGACGTACCTGCTACCGAGCTTCCTACCTATCAAAAGCAGATTTAATTTCGCGACCCTGATAGAAAGGCTCGCCCAAATTATCTCGACAAGAGTTTGTTACTTTCACGACATTAGTTCTTCAGGGTCAATTTCAGGCAGCGCTCACTGGAGTGCGCCGTCACAATACTGAAAAAACGGCTTAAAAAACGTTTGACGGAAATTCAAACGCAGGTTGTACGATTACAAACTGAAGACTCAGGCATTGAGCTAATCCAGTAGTTGAAGATCAAAGTGAAAAGGAAATATATAAGTTTAGAGATAGTCGAAATGAGATGTAAAGGAAAACTAAGAGACTTATAAGAGATCGAAAAGTCTTATTATAAGAGGCCAAAAAGAGATTTATACGAGATCCGGTAATATTAAAAAATTAAATAGTCTGAGGCTGAAAAAAGAATCAGAAGAGGTTGAAAGAAAGCTAATCAAAGAGGTTGAAATATAAAAAAAGAGGTGAAAATAAATTGAAATAAGAATGAAATGGGAATTAAAAATTCTTTGAAAGGGTAACAGCAAGAGACTGAAAGGAGGCAATACGGAGGATAAAACTGAGACTAAAAGAAGCAGAATAGAGAACAAAAAGAGGCTGAAATATAGTTTGTTCGAGCAGAAATTGGAAAGATTGAAATGAGATCTAAGAGAAAATCTGAAAAGTAGTCATTGAGGATAAAGAATATGAGAAAATATTTCAATGATGCATGTCAAATATTGGCGCCGCGCCCCCCAACGCCTCCTATCGGTCGCGCAAGCGAACTCGCTTGCAGCTCGAGAACTCGAGCGAATCGAGTGAACGCGACCAGTGCAGAAAAGTACGTTTCCTCGACCGCCGCGGTACCTTTTCTGCGAGACAACGCCATTAAACGCAAAAGTGGTCACCACCAAAATTTCGACACCGAAGACCTGCAACGGTCTTCTCGGTCGACGAGCTTAGCGGTTGTCCCACGTCAAAGACAACGACAAACACGACAACCGCAGCTAACCTAAAAGGCGCTGCACAGCGCTTAGGTTTTATCTTTTAGCACGGGACGTTCGGACCGCAGTGTCCGTTTCCTCTCCAAACCTGGGTTCATCTCACGACGCAGATCGACATACAGCTCGAGTATTGGAGCATATCGGTTCACCTCTTAGTTATTTTTATTCGATTTTATTGTGAGTTTACTAAATATATTAACTATAATTTTTGAGAAGAGAGATTTGAAATTTTGATTAAAATATTAATTAAAATTGAGAAACAAAGCGAATTTATTTTTTTCTTTTCAATCTCGTCCCTCGGTTCAACTTCCCGTGGAAAAGCAAATAACAGCAGAATTATTTGACAATGCGCAAGAGGATGAAGAGGAAATTTGGAAAATCCTAAAATTTCGACTGAGGCTAAAAAGGGTTCAAAATAAGTTTAAAACGATATTAAAGAAGTCGGGAAGAGAAAAATAATTAAAAATATGACTTATGAGATCAAAATCAGGTTTAAAATTTTGACTTGGTTAGGCATAAATATAGTTATTTTGATACATAAATATAGTTATTTTTGCTGATTCAATATTATAATTTTATTTGTTTATGCAATGATGAATGATGTAAAAATACGTTTATGCTTATCAATTATTTTGTACGTCGAACTTAACATTTCGGTGCGCATGCTGTGTACATGTGTACAAATTCAGTATGAAACTTTCTATGAAATTAAATTAATTAATAAAAATCTACATGTAATCCTATGTTGGCACTTGAACATTATTTCAAATACGAATTTTTCACATTACAATACTTCACCACATACCAATAAATACACAAAACAACAATTACTTAACATTACGCTATTTTGTAACATTGAAATTTATAAAACTTAACATGTTTAGGGCCTGATTTGTTGGAAATGAAGTAGATGTTTTTAATTTTTGAATAATGGTGATATTATGTTATTCTGATTAATTGTTTGTATTTCAATTATTTTATGAGAAAAAGTGTTTAGAACGTCATAGATGTAAAATTGTAGACCCCAAAAAAATATCATAATAATCATAATTTTTTAATCCACGATTTTGTGGACTAAAAAATAAGAATATAAATTAGGTTCACGTAAACAATAAGATGATTCTTCTACTGTCGGTCTTCAACTTTTGTAGTGTAAAATTTCTCACTTTTGTAGCTTTATTAAGAGTCCGAACTCTTCAGTTGGCTAAAAAAATAAGCAATTATTACGACTTTTTTAGAAAAATTACTGAAGCAATCGACCTTTTTGTACATGATTTATTAAGTCGTCCATTAAATTTTTTAATTTTTTTCTATCAATCTAGTGGCTTTTAATTTTCTACATCGTGTAGTCAAAGTTTTTATGTCGAAAACGAGGTGTGTCTTTGGCGGAATTCATACGGACTGCACATTACATTAGAAATTAAAAATGAGCTATTTTCTTAATCTATAGGATATCTTGCACAAAGTAATGACAGTTTTTTAAAATTCTAAAAAATGGAAAAATGGTGGTCTTCGAATGAAAATATGTTTTGTGTTTTTGGCCATGTTTTTTGCAATAACTAATGAACAAATTCAAAGAGAAAAATCAGCCTTTCACTCTGTAGGGACGTATTCAAGGAGAAATTATGCCAAATTTAACCGTTTGCTAGGTCATCGTTGCAAATCGTACATAACACTGGCTAAGGTTTGTATGTGCGTAGAGGTCACTTCTAAGAGTCTAATTAGTTGTAACAGGTCACGTGACATGAAGGCAATATTTTTATTGGTACATAATCTAAATTCAGTGCCGTAACAAGCAAAATGCATGTCCCAACAAAAGGTTAAGAAAAATATCTTCATTAGTGTACTCGCAATCTATTCTGTCATACTACAAAAAATTGTTTTGAGAAAACTGTCTTCAAACATACAAGTGTTATTATATCACCGACTGAATAGCGCATAACTTTCACTTTATATTATAAATATTAACTTCGTTCCTCAATAGTGTTGCGTCCTACGGAACGAGCGCCTTCGATTTCATTTGTTCGAAGACAGATGGCGCGATCGTCATGTGTCAAAATTTGTAATTTGTTGATTTTGCATGTTTGACAACCAAGCCGAATCTGACAGCTAACGCGAAAGGTTGTACTATTCTGTAAATAAAAGTTTTTGTTCTTTTTTATAAGCGCGAGTCTGATTTAGTTTGGCGCGGCGCGCAACAATTTTGGGGAATCGTCCGGGATTAAACGAAACGGTTTTCGTGAACGGAGTGCCGCACAAAATGCCTGCTGTCCGATCGCCGATCCAGGACAGGAGGTTAACACGAACCATGACTAACCGAGTCAGCCAACAAGGAGAATTGCCGGATGCCAGTCAGGAGATGACTCAACTTCAAGGGGAGTTGGTATCACTGCAGACCCAATTGCAGGATGACAGGTCAGAGGTGGAAAGCTTGGCCCGAGAGTTGCGCCAACGGGATGCTGACCTGCTGGAGGAGAGGGCACGCCGGGAGCTGGCCGAGCAGCGCTTCGTGACCCTGGAGGACACATTCCAGAGGCAGATTGCGACACTGCAGGACCAACTAAACCAGCTAAGTCGCGCGTCATCACAAATGTCAAACACACATCCACCTAACCTTATCACTCATCATCTTCACACTGACATCCAACCTAACTCCATACACACAATCGCACCAGCCCGAGCACCGATGACAGGTGGCGCATCGGGGCCAGGTCAGGGCTCGGGTGGTCCGCGTCTCAAACCCAACACGTTTGACAGGGCGACGTCGTTACGGGAATATTTGATCCAATTTGATTTTGTTGCTAGGTCGAATAGCTTGAATGAGGAGGTAAAGACAGCCACCTTGATTTCTTGTCTTAGAGGAGGGGCTAAGTCCACTCTCAAGTCGCTTCGTTATCCGGAGCGGGTCACGTTCGCCGAATTGAAGGGTCAATTACAATTGCGTTTCGGGGAAAGGCACATGCCTCAAACCTACATGTCCAGGTTCATCAACCGCCGACAGCAGGCGGGCGAGAGCTTTGCTGCTCTAGCTGGGGAATTAGATAAGATGTGTTGTTTTGCTCATCCAGAATGCTCAATTTCAGTTCAGGAAAAGAGTTCAAGTTCCCAGTTCAAAGCTGCGATTTCGGATGGATGCATTAAGAGGGCGCTACAGATGAAAGAGATAACGTCACTCCAGAGTGCCGTCTCGAGGGCAATCACCTTGAAGAAGATACAGAAGAACAGCTTCTCGAAGACGAACACAGGGCCGAGGAACACCTTCAGGCCCAACCAAGAGGAACCAACGAGGACGACACAGACGGCTGAATCAAGGGTGTCCAGACCAGCCGAAACCAAGCTCAAAGGGGGCCAGGACCGCCTTGGACGCCTAGGCGAATGTTGGGCGTGTGGCGAGCGTGGACACTTCAGGTCTCAGTGTACCGGGAGGCAACTAATGAGTTCTGGCTCGACGACAAACCCCGAGTTGACCCCGGAGGGGATCGAGATAGGAGCTGGAGGTCGTGCTAGAACAAAATTCGAAGGACTTGGACGAGGTGCAGATGGAGTCTTTTCGACGACCTACTAGAGTTCCAGGACGTCTTATCGAACAAGATCATCGCCGGTTGCTACGAAGGTGTTCACCACCAAATCAGCAGGAAGCTGATACAAATCACCACCAAGCAGGAAGCCAGGAGGGTGCCGATGCATCTAGAAGAAGAAGTCGGCCGGATGATCGAGGAGATGAGGGTGAAGGGCGTAATCGAAGAGTCGCAGAGCCCTTGGGCCTCCCCGGTTCTCCTGGTAAAGAAGAAGGATCAATTCCTCCGCTTCTGTGTGGATTATCGGAAGCTGAACGACGCCACTGTCAAAGATTCGTATCCGCTGCCCAAGATCGATGACCTCCTGGATCAGCTGGCTGGAAATTTTTGGTTCTCGACGTTGGACCTCAAAAGCGGATATTGACAAAAGATGGATCTCGCGGATAAGGCGAAGACTGCCTTTTCGATCGGGAAAGGTTTGTGGCAGTTTGTTGTCATGTCCTTTGGGTTGTGTAACGCACCCGCCACTTTTCAGAGGTTGATGGTATGTCTATGTCTATGATAAGAGCGTCCTCAGTTGCTGCGATTTTAGTGAACGAGATTGTTTCTAGGCACGGCTTTCCACTAGAAATGCACACGGACCAGAGTAGAAATTTTGAATCGAGGTTATTACGAGAGGTCACGTCTTTACTAGGTATACACAAAACTCGAACGACTGCACTACACCCAGAATCAGACGGACAGGTAGAGCTCAACACCAAACCATATTACACAACTTATCCAAATTCGTCGCCGACCACCAAAAAGACTGGGATACTTGAGTTCCGTTATTACTTTCAGCCTACCGGTCCTCCGGGTACAAGACTACAGGGATTTCGCCAGCGGAAATTTACCTGGGACAAGATCTGAGGATACCGCTAAACCTCCTCCGAGGAAAGGTACCGGGAGAATCAGCGAACCGGCCCACTGACGACGACGCAATGTCTCTCGAAGAAAAGCTGAATCGGATTCATCAGAAAGCAAGGGATAACCTGAAGCTAAAGTCCAATCACACGAAGACCTGGTCCGATAAGAAGGCACGACAGTCGTAGTTCAAGAAAGGACAAAAAGTATAGCTCTACCACCCGACGCGCACCATAGGCAAGACACCGAAGCTCCAAAGCGATTTGGAAGGACCCTACGAAATGGTTAACAGGATCAACGACGTCGTCTAGAGGATTCGCCGGTCACCGAAACACAAAATGAAGGTCATCCACAACGATCGGCTAGCAACATTCGACGAACGGGATCTGTACCCCTCGCGGTTTTCGAACTGTAGTTTTTCGCGAGGCTAGGACAAGCGGAAAACCACGCTTTCCTTCTATCATGAATGAAATCAGGCTCATAGAATAAAATTCGCAATGTCTACAAATGACTGTTCTGACTCAAACCAGCTCCCATACGTGTCGTATATTAAATGGCAACAATGAACTGACTAGATTGCGCATTCAATGTCGAGTCCACATTTTTCTGGAAAATAGTATATTATGCACCAAGGGCGCATGCGGAGCATGCGCACGAGGTCAATACAGCGTTTTTTGTACCAAGGGAGCGGGAGTTTTCAGCTGTTTTTTAACACGCTCAAGGGAATAAAAACAGCTGAAATCCCGCTCCCATGGTACAAAAAAATATTTACGTAACTAATTATACTAAGTGTTGTCCTGGGCACTTAGACGACCAAGGACATTTTCCACAAAACTTGCTGGATACATGGCGATATGTCACTAGGCCGTATAAACTACAAGGCCACTAGTTGAAGATTTTCTTCAGAAAAACTCCGAAGTGCTGCCACACTGACTTCCAAATCTAAATACGACGATGAAAACAATTTTACGGAATATGAAACTGCAGCATTATCACCAGTCACTAAAGAACAATCCCGAACTCTTTTTAAGCACTGTGACCCATTTCGAGAAAGTGATTCTTTGAGATACGTCACCAAAAAACACCTTTTAACAGTTTCTGATGACGATATTCGAGTACAACATTTAGCACAGTTATAAAAAATATAAGAAAATCTCTCATAATGAGATTCGTCCCTGTTGAGGAATGACCTTTATTTATTGCAAATTTTCGATTTTTTTAAATGGCATAAAGTAATCTCAATTTTGATTGATCAAATTAATTTTCTAAGTTCTAAATTAAAATAGTTAAGGGTTATTTGTAGTTCTATTCAATTCTTGGGAACGAGATTGGAAATAAGTTTTCAAATAAAGACATTAGATTAGGATTAAATTTAATCGCGTGTTACGTCCGGAGAAGTAAAATATGTTTTTAGGTTATATTTTGCAGACCACTAGCAGTTAAGATTACAGGGTTGGCAATCAAAGAATAGTTCATTTG
>JAPYZS010002366.1:0-11756 GCA_030522925.1 Trissolcus japonicus
CCGCCCCTCACCCTCGCGTGTGCCGCCGCTGTGCACCGCGACCGACCCGGAAGTGCCAACGACGAGGGCTATTTTGTCGACGACAACGAGGCGACCCGTACGCGCTGACCGCCGTCGTGCCATACCGTCGCTGCCGTAGCTTCTTCTCTTTGGAGTAACCAGGGTGAGTTTTTGCTCAATTCTTCTCGTGCTGTCTGTCCGTCCGTGTCCCCCCGCGCTCGCCGGCCTGAACCGGACCCAGTCCGGCCAACCCAAACCCGATAAGCCCGCAAACAATTGCCCCGCGCGAATTTATTCGTGGTGACCGACCACCACCACGTGACATTATGAGAATTCAATCAGAATAAGACAGTATTTAAAAAAATAAAACCAGGATTCAAAACTATACATTTTAGCGAACTTACTTTTGAAATTAGTATTCCGTCCGAAAGAGGTCAAGAAAAGAGGCAGCTGAAGAGTCCTTAATTCAAGTGAAATAGATTTTTCAACACTTTTTAATTTTTCATTTAAAATAGTATAAAATTATACTTATCGGGAATTCTATCTTAGAGCAGCAAACGAAAATTCGCTCTAGCTCAACAGAGTTTGAACAGAAGGAGTTGAACTTGACTGAAGGAACTGAACTCGAGAGGGCCCGTGCACGCTGATTTATTTTCGTACCCTGGTCCCACTTTGAGAGGGTGGTACCCGAGGACTGATGAGTCCCCCAAAAATTCGGTTTTTCCAAGGAAACTGGCTGCTGAGGTGCTTCGTTTGGAAGAGTAAGTGTATCCCGTGAGGGCAGTTTCTGTTCTCAGGGCATCCCGCGGGCCATTTCTCACTAAGGTTTCATGGACCGGTGTGAATTCCCCGAATGGGCCGCTACGGCACTACTCTAAATTTCAGCGGAGTATTTCTTTATGCATATCCGGAAAACAAAAAATACACAAGTCTAGGTAATATAAATCTCAAGTTCTATCGCTTAAGACAATGTATTGCATGGATTATAATTGAGAAGTGGCGTAAGTGACGCGACTCATTGCGTCATATTTCCCTTTGGATTTTTTAATGTTGCTTATGTGTCAATTGACGTATTCCAGATGTTCTGACTTCGGATTGAATTTGATTTAGTTAATACTTTTGTTTTTCTATCAGAATCCTAGATTATTCAGATGTCAGTGAGTAGATGCCTCTTGAAGAGAGTTGTCGACATGAGATCTGACTACCAAATTTATAATCGAAACATATCTCTGTAATTGGGAATTCGTCTTTGCCATCTTCATGCGCAGTCTTTATTGAATTCAGGTCACTTTCAGAATTTCTGTTAATATTTTTCAGGCCATCCGTTTCATGTGATTGCTTTTTTGGAGACTTGATTCTTTATTGGCATCTCTGATAAGTTTGTTGGACTCCCAGGCTACAATTTGTACCGTTCTAACAGACTAAGAGATATACATGCTTGTGTCTGCATATATGTTGTTCCTAATCTCGCAGTTAAAGTCCTTCTCAAGTCTGATTCAGACGGTCCCAATCCCACTGAATTTCCGTTCATTGATTCACGGGATAAATCTGATAACCGTGTAATAGGAGCATTTCATAGACCTCTTAATCCCTGTGTACAGTTTACTGTCATTTCACTTAAATGAAATTTTTGATCGACGTGGTACGCTAACTATCGTAAGCGACTTCAACATCGATGTTTTCACAGACTAATATACAGGGTGTCCCAAAAGTCCCGGAACGGTCGAATATCTTGAAAAATTAATGTCAAATCAGGGAAACAAAAAAACAAGTGTCTAATATATTACGCAAATCTATTTAATGACACTAAACACGGCCCTTCACCCCCACCCCCAGGGGGTGGGAGTGGGGGCCACTATAAATTTTTGAATAGAAACCCCTGTGTTTTATTAAAGATTCGAATTCCTTGCATCAAAATACGTAACTTTTGTCTCAAACGTTTTTGCAAATTTTTAATAAAAAATGCTCAAATTTTGAAAATCAAAATTTTTGATAAAAAAAGGCAGAATGCCAATACAATCTAAAATTATCATGATTGCAATGCGAAAAAAGCACGTATCCAATACTTTTTCAAAAGATACATAATGCCACCAAATTTCAGTACCCCCCCCCTTTCACCTTTAGGGAGTGGAGGGTGCGGGTGGAACGAAGTGCGGGACAGAATCAAAAAAGTATTTATTTTACGAAAAGCTTTTGAGAGCTTTCAAACTTCCTAGTTATTCAAAGTCAATAACTACTTTTGGCATTACTCAGGAACAACGACGTCTACCAGTTTTCTGTTTCCGTCAAGGTATTTGTTTGAGTACCCTTGCCTCTCACCTTTGGGGTGCTTGTTTTAGGTGAGTCCCCTTGCCTCTCACCTTCGGGGTGCTTGATACAGGGAAATGTTCGTTTAAATTCATAAAGTTTTTAATTCTTCTTCTGCTCAAATTGATAACCCCCTTTTTCTTGGCAACGTCCCAACCGAAAGTAAATTTCATCGGAGACATTTTGCAGCATTTCACGAGTTATTTAATTTGATACCTCACGAATTTTTGTCTTCAGATCGTCAATGTCGTTGGGTTTGGTTTTATACACTTTGCTTTTAAGGTATCCCCAGTAAAAGAAGTCCAGAGGAGTCAGATCAGGTGACCTTGGTGGCCATTGTATTGCACCTCTTCTACCAATCCACTTTTCAGGAAAAACGTTGTTTAACAACTGACGTACAATCAAAGCGAAATAAACTTGAGCTCCATCTTGTCGAAAACAAACATTGTCAAAGGCGTCCCCCATGATTGCTCATACAGCCGGTATAATGTCATTTGTCAACAAATTAACATACTTTTCAGATGTCAAATTACCGTCAATGAAAAACGGCCCGATGACATGGTTACACAATATTCCATGCTCCAGTACCTCATGTTTTGTCGGTTGACAGAGCCACTCATGTCAAAGGTAGCTTCGTCAGAGAAACAAGTCCAGCATAGAAAAAGAGGATTTCTGTCGCATCGTAGCATCATTTTTTCGCAATATTCCAGTCTCCGATCGAAGTCATCTCCAATTAATTCTTGCACCAATTTTAATTTGTACGGATGATAATGATGCATCTTGAGAACTCTTTGAACTGACGATTCACTTGACTGTGTTTGTTGAGCTACTTTTCGGTTAGAGGTGTGAGAAGATTCTTCGAAACTCAACAGAATTTGCAAAGATTTCTCATCATTCGTCCAAGATTTAGGTCTTCCAGATCGTGGTTCGTCTCTAATTGACCCAGTTCGTACAAACCGATCAACTGTACAGAAAACAGTTGATTTAGAAATGGGTTGACGGTCAGGGAAAGTGTCGTTAAATAAATTCATGACATCTTGGCATGACCTTTCCTTATCGCCATACCCCCGCATCATAAGAAGAGTTTTTTTTTTTTCGTTCTGACAAGGCCATTGCTGAGAGAAATAATAACTTACTACTGAAGAGATTGTTAGTTAAACAAATGTACATCTGTTCCTTACGAAAGTTAATAGAGATATGAACAGACAACTGCGATAACAGAATAGAATGTCTTGCAACTTTCACGAAAAAAGACAATAGTTGCATAGAAAAACTTTTTGTAAAATGGATACTTTTTGGATTTGCTTCTGTTCCACACCTAGTCCCACCCGCACCCTTCACCCCCTGAAGGTGGAGGGGGGAGGGGATTCAAATTTGATAGCATCATGTAGCTTCCGGAAAAATATTTGATACGTGCTTTTTTTCACATCGCAATAATAATAATTTCAGATTGTATTGGCATTCTGCCCTTTTTCAGCAAAAATATTAATTTCCAAAATTTGAGCATTTTTTTATTGAAAATTTTCATAAACGTTTTCGACAAAAGTTACGTATTTTAATGCAAGGAATCCAAATTTGCAATAAAAAAATGGGGGTTCCTATTTGAAAATTTAATGTTGCCCTCACCCCTACCCCCAGGGGGTGGGGGGGGGGGGGGGTCAAGTTTGGTGTCATTGAATAGATTTTCGAAAAATATCAGACATGTGTTTTTGTATGTCGCAGTATATCAGATATATACTCATATATATACAGGCTCACATAATAACAGGCATGGCCTTTATCTCCTGGATTCAGAACCTACGAATCACACGGAACATTACACTACAATAGATCACTGCCTCGTGCACAATTCATCTGACGACTTATCCCATGGTCAAACTGGCTGTCCTTTCTTATCAGGTCACGAAATTATTTTTGTGGAATTGGTATTTAACAATTTTGACCTTTCGAAATATGAGGAACTTTAAAACTGATCGTTTTGATGCATTGATCTACAGATCTTTTCCTGAGCCTCAATTGAATGTAGTTGACATTGACGCTGCTCTCCATGACTTGAATTTGATGTTAATTGAATGTATGAATGTGGTCGCACCGTACAAATCGTTTTCGTAAATTTTTGTACATTTTTTTCTGTAAATAAAGACCCAGAACTAACCATACTAGCAGATTTAAGGCCGATATTTCTGGTGTGCTCTGTATCGAAACCACTCGAGAAGAGTGGTTACAATCTATTGATTACATTCACTGCAAATAACAATTTGTTGGACCCGTTTCAGTTAGGTTTTAGGAAGATACACTCAACTCAGACGGTCTCATTTTTGATGATTTAAGACTTGCCGTAGATAATCACATGGTGACAATTGCTGTACAGTTTGACTTGCCAAAGGCGTCCGACCTAGTTGACCATAATATTTTGCTACACAAACTCAGCAACCTAAAATGTTCTTCATAAATCGTAAATTGGTTCGAATCTTATCGTTCAGATTGTGAACAAGTGGCGATTGACCGTGATCAAAACAAGTCTGCTAAGAGAAAGTCTCCTAGAGTTTCTTAAAGATCTGATTGGGGCTCTCTATTATTTTCGATTCTTAACAATGATATCCCGCAAAACTCTTCGTCACAACAAACAATTGCTCTATGCCGATGACTCACAAATTTATATTTACTGTGAATTCTACAAGATCTACCAGTGTCTTGATTAGTTACAGAAAGACAATTATAACATCTGTCGCTGGGCTGATAATAACAACGAAATATTGAACGAAAAAAAGACCGAATGTATTATTGTGGGCATCAGTCCTTATGTTGATCAAATTGAATTATATGGCTTTGATGAGCTGAAACTTCATATAATAAAAATTAAATTTCTCAGGGAAGAAAAAAAAATTAGGCCTACCTATAGACTCTAAATCAACCTGACGATCGCATGTTAAACATGTCTGGTTGTCATTCTGAAGGACTCTTAGACAACTGAGGTACAATTCCAGGAGTTTAAATTTCGATGAGCAAATATAATTGCATCCTTGATCTTTTCTCAAATAGATTACTGTTCCCCAGCACTATCTTACATCTTACACGAACTCAACAATATCCTACAGAAAGCCTATAATGCTACCCTTAGATTCGTTAAGCTAATGCGGTTTGCGGAACTTATTACACCGCATTGAAAAAAACTTCGGTGGCTCACAGTACGTAATAGACGATTTTATTCTCTTGTTATAGCAGTGTTCAGTGCCTTATCACAAAGGTGCCGATTCTACTTATTGGACAGATTTTTTTATACAACTGTCCATACTCAACTGAGAATTGAACTCTACCATTTATACGTTCCATTCTGGTAGATATTTGGAGATTCACCTAACTTAAAATGTTCGAGTTTGGTCTGAAGGAGTACCTATTGAGATTGCAGGATCAAATTACAAATGGACGTTATGTTCTGCACTCTTTGTTTTTTATCAATCAATCATAGGCTGTGATTATTCGCACCTAGTCCGTGCGGCCGTGCACTCGTGCGAAATAATAACAAAAATAAAGCAGGATTCGGCTTGTACTGTGCACAATCATAATCTCTTCTTATCGTTATCGTGCTGATTCTTGAGTACCTGTGTATGCTTTGTGATATTTTGTTGTGATAACTTGTGACTTTAACTCACACTTTATATTGTTGCGTCCAACAAGACACGGGTGCGTACAAAATTATATGTCGCCATCGAAAGCAGTTGGCGCGATCGTCATTTGTCAAAATGTAATTTCTTGATTTTTGATGTCCGACAACCAGTTGTGATTTGACAGCAAAGCTGAAAACTTATAAAGTAATTAATTTTTGCGTTTTTTTCTTTTTCATAAAACAAGTTTGTATTCATCGCGAACGCTCTTCGAGTCATCACAGAAGAATTTCCGATTGATCTGGTTATAGAACAACTTGTATCTAAGCGTAATCTGAAATTAGGTAAACCGTTCCAGATTGGCAATTTTACGTACAATCCTGTCGGACGCGAGAAAGTGCGTCCGGCAGCTTTAAGTGCCCTCGACGCAGCGGTCAGAGGCGAGAACTGATCGACGGTTCGGCAGCACTTGGCCAATTGTGGCCGCTGTGTCATGCACCAAGACACTATGTCTACACGGACTGCCGTCCTTTGTTTGAATGGTATGCACGTGCTGCGCTTGAGACTGCCAGAGTGAATCTAGAAAAAGAAGAAGCTGAGTGATTGTGATCTAGAGCGTTGTACCCAATTCGAACGACCATTCTCCCTTGGGCTCTCGAGCCATAGCGGTTTTTTGACTCGAACTTCAGTTGGATAGGTCCTATCGCTATGGCAAGAGAGCTTATCAAACGTCCATTTACGACGTTATCTGTATAAAATTTGCGTAGACCCATTAGGGTGTGTGATTCGAACAAACCATGCTCATGAGTCGTGATGGGGTTCCGGTTACAACTCCGGTTGGATAGGTTCTTTCGGAGTATCAAGTAGGCAAATTTAAACGTGTTTTGCTGCTTATCCTGTGCCTTAGATACGCAGATCACAAGAAAATGTGTTGAACGTGAATTTCCTCTTTTTAGCGTAAATGCAGCGAAACGGCTTGGGCAAACTATTTCAATAGACCTACGGTCCGTGACGTGCGCCGGCGAAGGGGTGATTGTCCTCGATTACTCAAGTTTTATTTACCTCGTATGGTGCAGGCTCAGATGCAGCTGGAAATTGTCGGTCCCCGGTTGTATGCTAAATTTTTAAGATTCGTAAGTCGCTCGTTTCAAAGTCAAACGATCATAGCAAACACGTGCACTCGGAAAGCTATGCATTTCTTGGAATTGTGACGAGATTTCTATTGCAATACAAATTTTTTCTTACTTTAGGTCCCTTATCTCAATTTTTTGTTTGCGCGTTAATTAACTATTATAAACTTAGTTCTCGACTTATTTAAAAGAAAATTTTTCAACTAGAATTACAATTAACAAACAAAAGTGGCTAGTAAAAATTAGATCGGCAAATAGCTCACTAATTGACAGTAACTATGAAACTATGAATTCAAACAATCAGGGACCTACAAAATGAGAGTCAGGCTTGACAGAACGAGTCAAATCAAAACAAGATTCAAATTTCAACGGCGACTCAGTTGAAGACTCCTCGTCGCTTTCGTCGTGGCTATACAATTCGAGCAAAATACATACGTTGAACGCGGACAGACAAATAAGATACAAAAAAAATGTACAATAGCTCTTAGGAGCAATACTATTTATTATCAGACGGTCTCTATAAATAAAAATGGAAATTTTATTGAACCAGAAGGGGCCTTACTGTGATCTTTAAGGAATTATATTATGAAACTCTGATTTTTATTAAGAAACCTGACCTAAGAATCAACAGAACTCTCTGACCTTTACCGAAGACTCAAAAGAAAAGTTACTCCTAAGGATCCGCAACACCTTGATCCTCACTCGCGATACTTTTAAACTAACTTAACAAAATAAATTAAACAAACGTATCGACCCTAATGAAGCCAGAGGTGGAAGAGAGCGCTTCGCGCTCAAATCTCCTGTTTATAGGCCCGCGTCTACTCGAGTAGTTTTCCGGTCTAAGGTACCGGATCTAAAAGCGGCGCCCCAGGTGGCGTTTCTGGAACCTGCTCCTGGTCGCTTTCTTCAAATAGAGTTAAAGAATCTTCAATGCGCCTCCCGAGGAAGTCGGGAGAGCACAAGCTCACCAGGTCCAGCTGGTCTCTCCCGGCTCCCCCGTGGAGGATGCGAGGAGCCATGCGTGGCGCAAGTCGGGCGGGCCCTCGCTGGCAGGTGCCAGGACGTACTCCCCGTCCTTGCTCTACTCACGGGCTATCAGGGTGGTCTCCTCCGAGGCCCACGGGTTCAGCCACAAGAAAACCTGAAAACCTTGAACAAGAATGAGTTTCTGGCGAACAAATAGGACCCCAACGCGTGGAGTAAAAAAAGTTGAAAATAAAGAATTAAAGGAGCAAGCGTTCTGTTGCATCTTTTCACGGCTCAAAAAGATCACATTACCATTTTTGGCTCCTTGTAATTAATAAAAAAAAAAGAAAAAAAAGCTCTATCTCCTCTGGACTTCGGTGGGGACTTCTCGGCATAATTTTTTTTTCGTTATAGAATATAGAGCTACTTGTTTCCGTTTTTTGTCGGTAAATACCCTGCTGAGTAACGAAAAAAAGGTAAAAGGAACAACAACTCGCCGTGATCCGAAAGATCATTCGCGTGTAGTAGTGCTCACGACCACTAGATGTTTGCCCTGAATATAAACGGTCCTGAGTTGACGAAAGCAGCCAGTTATTCTGCTCGAATGAGTAGCAGGTATGTTAGGGTAAAAGGGCTACGGTGGGGACCTTCGGGTCTCATCCGCAACTACCAAGCACCACTATCGGTATCGAACGTAAAATAGCGGTACGCAAAGCGGAGGATTACGAAACTTCATGCCAGGGCTGCACGACATGCTCGGGTACTGTCATACAGCTTGTCTTCTAATTGTGTATGGACTCAATTGCAAGGTTTGCGAGATTTGTCACTAGATAGGGGGTAACAATGATGAGGTTACTGTAACATTTTTTAAGTGAGTAGTCTTTCCGTGTCAACTTGGACTCCGTTTAAAATGCGCTTTCTTATTCGACAATGATAGCACGGGACCACCTGTCTTACGTGATTGAATGAACGAAAGGTTGAATAAAACCTTTTATAGGATGCTGTTATTAAATTTTTACGTTGTTGGTTATGAAGCTAAAAATTTTGCTATAGTTATATAGAATTTAGTTGAATATAGTTGGATTAGGAGAATGGTAACGTTAGCTTAACTATATTATGATAATTCGAATATAGAATTTAATTTCATGAAATTTTGCAGAAGATCGATATGTCGCCCCTTTGACAATGATATCATTTTCTATTGAAATTGATTTCATGTGTAGATTTTCAAAATGAAACCGTTTTTACAATTGCTGCAGCATACTCTCGTGTATTTAGAACAAGGTTCCTCATGCACGGTTCCATAGGAATAAAACACCCTAAGGGTTTGAGAATGTGAGACATATAGTCCATCAAAGTATTGAAATGATTTCTGTGATCGATTCTGAAAGTAAGTTAACATACTGTCTTCCAATTCCATGTTTGCTACTGGCATGGAAGCTTAAAATCTCTATTCTGAGTGAAGAGAGATTTTGAATTTCATGAAAAAAAAACATGGACCACAAATACAAAAAGATTCAAGCCACCGCCAGAAAAATTCGAAGATAAGGTTTTAACTTGATTGAGATGTGGGAGTGCGATTTCGATAGTATTTACGACGCAAACCCTGCGATAAAAGAGTCTAACCATCCATCACTGGTTCGCACCTCATTGAGAGTACGCTACGCCTTCTATGGTGGACGCATAGAATGCAGCTTGATGTACCACGAGAAGTGTAATGGTGAACTTATTCATCATTGATGAATAAGTTGATGTCTGTTGACGTCTGCTCATTGTATCCTTACATCTCTAAGTACGGAATGTAGCCGGTCGAGCACTCTACAATTCATATCGGCGATGTCGCGTGTCGTGCACTCGGAACATTGGACGACTTCAGATAGCTTGTTTAGTGCACTATTTTAACACGATACATTTTTTTCCCTCCAGTACTTTCAGTACGAAATGGAAAGTTATTGTTTCTGTTGTGCTCAGCGTGCTGCCAGGAGATGAACCAAGAAGATTGCAATCACGAAGAGATCCGTGACCGCGAGTTCGAAGAAACATGCGCTGTTGACGAGTTGCAAAAAGCTGCAACCTT
Source organism: Trissolcus japonicus (assembly GCA_030522925.1). Lineage (NCBI taxonomy): Eukaryota > Metazoa > Arthropoda > Insecta > Hymenoptera > Scelionidae > Trissolcus > Trissolcus japonicus. Next base: position 10,086 of record JAPYZS010002366.1, read on the forward strand.
GCGTTACATAATCATTCGAATGCACGAAGTTTGGCAGTACAAAGTTACGCAGCATGATGGATCTAAGCTCGAAGAGAGCTTGTTTGCTGGGTCTATAATACCTAACTACAGATTAAACAAAAAGCATCCGGATTGCCTGTGGAATGTGAGAACGATCAAGAAGTGCAAGATCGTTACCTAATGGAATACAAATTTATGGAAAAGATATAATATGAACAAACAAAGATTTACTGGAACGCTGGATTGCAAGCACTCGGCAAAATAACCGCTTTATTCGTCCTGAAGCAAGCTTGCTCAGAGATATAATCTACTGAAAATTGCTATCATAAGAACAAGTGCAGAGCTAAATAATCCCCAGACAAATCCAGTCATCAACGCAGTCATCCTCATGAGGCATGAAAAGTTTGACTTTACCGTCATTAATAATCGTTTTTCAAATGAATATTACGAAAACGAAATTTTTATTTAAATATTGTGTCTTTTGAGCGATGATGTAAATGAAATTTTTTTATTTTACATCATCACATCACATTTACATCAGCACAAGTCCTTCTATCCAATTATAAACATAATATTATTATGTAATTATAAACATAATATTAATGAAAAAATAATTTTTCATGTATCGTTCGTACAGTGCATGTAAAATATTTTTGGCAGTGGCTATTCGCACCCAGTCCGTCCACAGTACAAGCCGAATCCTGCTCTCTTTTTGTTATCGTTTCGCACGAGTGCACGGCCGCACGGACTGGGTGCGACTAGCCAATATTTTTAATTTATCGTTAAAAAAACGATTAAATGCGATATTGAAAATTAAAATTTTTATTGATTAAATTGTTTAATACAAAATTTGTAAGCAATCGCGGTACTGTTACGGCTTGGGAAAAAAAGAAATAATTATTTTTCAAACTGAATTAATTTTTTATGTGATTTATGTATTCTCGAGTACAGATCAAAAGTCGTAATTAGCCCGGAAGTGATGTCGGACGGCCCGGTCCCCAATATTTAAGATTGAGGTTTTTCGCGGTGTTGGGAGGTGCTCCGCCCAATTATGACACCTGGTGTGGGTACATTTGGTCACACGCAGCGTTGACAAAACGTGACCAAATGCAGGTGCAAAAATACTTCATTGACAGAAAATCGCGGTTCCGATTGTTGAAATAATCGCTCAGCAAATTGGACAGGATGCGATCCAGACGGATATCGTGTATCTTCGATGCACGATATTTTTCTGGCCATGAAATTTGAGAATTCAATTAATTGTTCAATTTAATTTAATTGTTTAAAAAAATTGTCGGTAATAAAATTGCCGGGGCATAACAGTACAGCTAAGTATATAGTAAGCCACGTACGTTATCTGCGATGAGGCAATCGAAATCTCTGCGAGCTCGCCTGAAGATCTATGAGTATCTAGAAAGACTTAGGGAAAGGGTGAAAAATACAAAGTCATTAAATAAAAATGAAAAAAATAAAAGTATAAATATATAATATTGTAACGTTATTTTTCTCGTATACGTTATCTTCGCCACGTGACTAAAATTAAACTTCTCAATTCAAAAATTTCAAATTTCTCTATCACGTTCAAAATTCCGGAATCGATTTCAAATCGTCCCGTTGGTTCGCAAATTGGTCAGGATCGCCGTTTCTCTATCAAACTAAACTTTACAATAA
>JAPYZS010002367.1:0-13321 GCA_030522925.1 Trissolcus japonicus
ACTGAATTTTTCTTTATTGAGTGCCAACCCTATAATCTGAATTGCTTGTGTTATTCGAATATAATCTCAAAATTGTTTGTTACTTCTCCGGACGTAACACACCTCTCAGAATTTGTCACTTTTTTCGATTTCTCGGCCACTACCAACTCCTGTAAAAATAAGATAATGGAGTCGTAACAATCAAGAACCCGACAATAGCACGCGTGTCAACTATGCCATCTTATTGTGCTGAACTTGAGGGAATTGAGTGGATTTTTCTTCGAAACACTTCAGAAGATCCATAAACAAAGCCTGCTTTTTGGGACTGGAACTTATGGGTGAACTCAAAGTTTTAACCAACTCCTCAACTTCTGATGGAATACAACTACTGGCAGCATTAGCAGCCAACGGGACAGAATGGCAAACACACGGAAGGACCTTAACAGCGTGATTTAAAGCTAATATCTTAGTCCAAAAGAGTGCTTGCTTTCTTACATTACTGTCGTATTGTCAGAAGATAAACCAGTAATATTGGTGATTGGAATCTCATTTTTCACCAACTCAGAATGAAAAACTTTGAAGATCTTATCAGCTGAACCATCAGTAGCATCTATAGAAATCATTTTGAAAAGATCAATCCTAAGAACGAAGGATACTGGTTCGACCGACCTTGTGATAAGAGCTAAAAATTTTTCATTCCTTATGTCGGATGTTTCATCCACAAGAACACTGAATTTAGTGTGTCGCAAATTATCCTTCATCTTGTTAGTTTCCGCGATGCACAAAACATTGTTAACTATGTTAGTGCATTTGGTGACTCCTAATTTCAGCATTTTGAGGACACGAGGATCATCACCAATATCCTGGAATAACTTCACCATGTCAGGAATTAACGCAAGGGCACTGTTTTTCTGTACGAAAAAACTTGCTATGCGAATTTCAGCAATTTAAACCCTTTCTTCTAAACTATATTCCGGGTCTGGAGAGAGTGGAGACGGAAAAACAGACGAAGATGATGAAAGTCGCGGTATAGATGACGGGGTCGGCGGGGTAGGCAGCGAGCTCGGTAACGGCAGCAACGGTGGCGACGGGTGCTGTGACGACGGCAGCGAAGGTATCGTCCGCGGCGGCAGCAACGAGAGCGGCGACGGTGGCAACGAGGGCGGCGACGAAAGCGGCGACGGTTGCAGCGAGAACGGAGACGACAGCGACGGCGCACGTAATACCGGAGAAGACGACAGCGGTGACGGCGGCAACTGCGACAGTGAGGGCATTGGTGACGGTAGTAGCGAAGTTGACTTCGAAAACGCGGGTGATGGTTTCGACAGCGACGTATTCGAAGAGGTCAGTACTGAGGACGCAGGCGAAGGTTCCGATAGCGACGTATTCGACGAGATTAGTACTGAGAACGCAGACGGTGGTTCCGACGAATCCGAACCATGGTGCGTGTACACCACCACTGAGACAGTGGTGGTGTACACCCACGCGGCGAAAGTTCGCTTGACATGTTGTCTATCGCAAACGGCGACTGGGACAAGTTGAGTAAAGGTAAAGACGGCTGTGATGCCAATTGATGCGATAATGCATCATGATGCAACAACGAAGTTTGTGAGGACTTACATTTTGATGCAAATATCGACGAAGTTGACTTACTTGGTAACGGATTCAGCGAAGGTGTTGGTATCAATCGTGGCACACTTACAGTTGATGTTGGAAGCGACCTCGCAACATCTGGTTGGATATCCTCTTCACATGATCCTTTTGGATGGAATGTCGCTGAATCTGTAACGCTCCACAACTATACGCTTTATTGCAAATAGCGCAATAAAATTTCGATTCATCATTCAGTACACGACGAAGCCAAATCTTGAATTCAGGATAAGTTACGAACCACTTATCGTGGAATCTCTTGGCATTTTTCTTCATTTCCATTGTCCTATATAAAAGTACTTATTGTTTACAAACCGAAAATTTGTTTAACGTTTATCTTAGCGTCTTAGCATCACTTTATGTAAGAACCCTACCACGAGTACACTAACAAATGGCAAAAATGAACGGTTTTTTCGAAATTGAATGAGCATTGTATTCTGAGCCAACAAAATTTTGTTGCTTCATAAAAACTTTGAATGGAAAAATGGGAAAATAGAGAATTCAATATATAATTACTTAATATATACGACCCTAGCGTTAAATTTGCTTTAACATGTTATGTTTAGCGGTTTCTGATTTCAGCAAATATTTTCAAACAATACTTTATACACTTCGCATGTAATTTAGACCACATTAGAATATGAATAATTTTTATTTATTTTTGTTAGGGAAATTAAATGTAAATTGGTATTTTTTGAATAAAACTTATGGTAGGGTTCTCTTACCACAAAATGTACTAAAAGTTTTTACTTAGATTGTTTTAAATTAATAATGGATTTTTTAGTTAAATATTTTGTGTATTTAGGATGGGAAGTAGCTAACCAAAATCTCATGTACACCGAGAATAACTAATTTAGAAAAATAGTCTTCACATAGACATTTGGGTTGTGCAAAAAAAATAAGAAAAGTGATACAGAAACCGTTCATTTTTTAAATAAAACAATTTACACAACACTTTCATTTGTAAAATTAGAAAGAAGAACATAAAACGGAACTCTTTTGTAAAATAATCTTCGTACATTTTTTTTCTTAGCGACAAAATGAAATATCAATACACGGATAGAAAAGCTCATCAAAATTTACCGTGATCATTGTAAACCACGGACCATAACCTCAAAATGCAACTATTGTAATTTATTATATGTAGCTTTACCGTCCGAGCTTTGCTGAGAATCATAGTAAAATATGATGGTGTTTTTCTATCCGTGTACATAACTCTTTCACTTTTAGAATTCTCTCCCAGTGTTCGGAATTCTGACAATTTACCGACATCTGCCGATAACCAGGGCAGCCTTACCGCAACGCCGCTAGGGGGCAGCAACGCACGGCCGTCCACGCACGCGCGAAAACGCCAACATACTGCATCGCTCGCGCGCCGCTAGGCGGCGGTTGTCGCCCTCTGCGCGCCCCTCTCACAAGCGAGCCGATAAATTGCGGGCCTAAATAAGGCTGCTCTGGCCAGTGGCAATCACTTCACCCAGCGACTGGGTGGTGAATACACGAGCGACTCGTGTGCGATCCCCAGTGGATCCTTTTGCCAGGCAACTCGAGCGACTCAAGACTGCCTTTCTCTCTCATACACATACGAGACGTGAAATATCTCGTATTTCACACCCGGTGCAACTGATCACCCTGCATCAGGGGCCATTCACCGGCGCACACCCTAGCAACTAGGGAGTGTGCTCGAGATACTCCGGCGACCGGAGATAACCTGAATTAGGAACGCATTGCGAGGAGCGACGCCCTAGTGCTCGCACCTCCGGTCAACCTAACCTAGGTGACTGCCACACCAGCACACCCTAGCGACTAGGGAAACGTGCTCGGGGAAAACTCCAGCGACTGGAGCCTTACCCCACCTCGAACGCTTTGCGAGGTGCGACGCCCAAGTGCTCCCTAGTCCCTGTTCGGGCGCCATTACAAAATCTCCCACCAGAGACTGGTTGGCGAGTCACAGCGATCTCTATCGCTCACCCAGAGACATTGTCACCGGCGACCGGTCGATCAGTCTCCACGCTAGAGTGCGCCATTATCCTCTACGCGTCCTCGTCGACCAACGTGTCGCACTTTCGGCACTAGAGGACAGCGCCAGTGCCAACACTCTGCTCGTCGAGAATCTCCGAGTACAGAGGGCGCCACGAGCGAAATCTCAAAAACCGTGAAAACAGGCCTTGAGCGCTTAGATCAACGCGGGTCTGACTGCCCAATCAGCGACCAGCCATCACAGGTCGCTCAGCTCAAAAACAGTAGATTTATTCAATTTCTAATTGGTTGACGAGTAGAATTTGAAATTTTTTGAATAAAAAATATGACAGTTTGTCATGTAACCTTTTGAAAATTAAAATTAATAGTAGGCGCGCACGAAGCGCGCGCTTGAAGCCTAGTTTTTATAGAAAAACAAAATCAATTCTTTCATTTAAAAAAACTGCAGATATTTTTCCAAAACAAAATTTGCATACCTACAATTTCATTTTTATATTGGTTATTTTGTTTGTTTCTTTTCATATCAATGTTGTTGAAAATAAAATTCAACTCTTGCATTTAAAAAAAAGCTGAATACACTTGACATACATAATAGATCATTTTCGTTCATCTGTATGTTAGTTGATATTTATTTTTGTCGAAAAATAGATTAACTCTTCCATTTAGAAAAACTGAAGAACCTTTTCAAAAAAGAAAATTCGCCCACATAAAAATTCAGATTTATTTTTGTTATTTTGATTGAAACTTGATAAAAGAATTCACATACCTACACAATAGATCAAATTCATTTTTGTATTTTTATTTGTTTATTGATATTTATTTTTGTCGAACAACAGATGCGACTCTTTGATTGATTTGAAAAAATTGAAGAAACTTAACAAAAACATTCGCACACCTAAAAGTGCAGTATTATTTTTAAATTTGTTTTTAGATTTTCATTTTTGTTAAAAATAAAATGCAACTTTTAAAAATCGAACATCTGAACGTTCAGTTTTATTTTTTTTTTTTATTTTGTTTGTTTGTTCAATCAATCAATTTATTGTTTGTTTCTTGATCTTTATTTATGCCGAAAAAAAAACTTTCAAATTTAAAAAACTGAAGACATTTTTTGGAAAAATAATTCCCACACTTAAAAGATCTATTTTATTTTATAAATTTTTTTTTTTTTTCATTTTTTTGTTCGTTGATTTTTTGATTTAGTATAAATGAAATTCAACTATTTCAGTTAAAAAAGCTGATCAAACTTTTATATAAAAAAATTCTCTTACCTGAATATTCACTTTTGTAATGGCTATTCTGTTCATTTATTGATATTTAATTTTTTTGAAAATAAAATTCAACTCTTCGTTTAAAAAAGCTGAAGAAACTTAAAAAAAAACTTCATATACATAATAATAATTTTCGTTTTGTTTCTGTCTGAAAATAAAATTCAACTATTTCATTTCAATGAATCTAAACTAACTTTCCACAAAAAAATTTGCACACCGTATAAAGTTCAATTTTTTTTGTTATTTTGTTTGTTTGTTGTTATTAGTTTTGTTTAAAAAATGCAACTGTTTCATTAAAAACATGAAGATACTTTCCATAACAAAAAATGTTATACTATATAAAAGTTTAGTTTCATTTTTGTTCTTCTGTTTGTTGGTAAATATATTTTTGGTCTAAAAAAAATTCAACTCTTTGATTAAAAAAGGACTGAAGATGCTTTTAAAAATGTAATTCAAATACCTAAAAGTTCAGTTTAAACAAATAAAAAACATTTCATGTGTACATGTACACGAGATTGCGGTTAGCCACATTTGCTTGGATATGTCTAATAAATGCATGAAAGCACAAGTTTGTTTTCAAAGAAACGAACATTTACACATGACCTTAATTGTCACTTATTTATTTATAAAATAATACAAAAGATTTTACTTACAAAAGCAATTTGATCCAAACAATTTGCAAAAACAGTTTGCGTCGCACTGGAATCACTGCTAAGAATGAACTGACTATACACAACATACCATAACACAACAATGTTTTTCAGAGAAAAACACTGGAACTAAATTCAAATTTAAATTTAAATGCAGCATTAACCTTTTAAATAAACTTTCTACTTATTTATAATGAGTATTATGTATAAATTATGTATTCTTATTGCACGTTAGTATATAATAATTTTTTTTAGTGTGTTATTAAATTTTATCATATAATGACTTTTATTTCGCTTTACTAATAGGAGATGTGCAATTTTTATTTTAAAACATTTTTTCATTTTAAAAATAAATATTTTATTTGGAATTTTCAAAAAAAATGTTCTACTAGGAATTGATTCCAAGTTCCTGTTTCGGTATCCAAAAGCGTTACCGCTGCGCTACCAACGTTCGTTGAGATACATAAGGTAGTTGTACGTATTATCGACATTTTCATTGACTATATTTTAAAAATACATATAAGAGTTCTTAGAATAATTTTTAAGTGTATGATAGAAGCTTAATAACTACTTGTTCAAAACAAATGAAAATCCTTTCAATTAATTTTTACAATTTTTTCACATGAATTTTGAAAACAAAGTGTCGATATTTGGTGCAGATGTCGAAAATAGGTACCACTACTTTAATTGTACAAAGAACTCATTTACTATACTGTTTGTATATTTTTATTTAAATCGTCAAATTATTTTACCATACTAAAAATTGTTTTAATAAAAACTACTGAATTAATAAATTGAAATAAATATTTTTGCAATAATAAATTCAGCAATAACAACTGTACATAATTAAAATTTCCACAGAATTACAGTTTTATAAAAACATTCATTATAGTTGTAACCCGGTGCTTTCCCAGGGTCGATTCCCGGGCCCTGGGTTCACACCGGGGACTAGATTAGGCGTGAAAACTGAAGGAAAAGATTGCGGGGATGGGCGCCAAGCCGTTGAGGGCAACGGCCAACCTTTTAACGCGAGCAATTGCGTCGCCTGGTGAACTCGGCTAGCTAAGCCAGGGCGCAGGTTACACGGCACGAGACAACAAAATTTTGAATTAGATTTGGTGGCTCGCGGGCCACCATTAAGAAAAGAAAACAAAACAGTTGATCGGGCAGGGAGGAAGGGAAAAGAAAATGCCATTTACTTTACAAAAGAATAATCAAGTTTATTGTACCGTCCCCTAGTGGGACGATACCTGTACTTTTACATGGAGCCTAGTGTCCCAGAAAAAAAATAAGAAAAATAAAGGCAGGGGGTTATATCTTCTATATAATCTGTGGGTTATAATGGAACATTACCGCCTCTGCCTCAATTCCCTAGAAATAATGAAAATATGGCGCACTGGTTCAAAAGTTTGAAATTGTGATATGAAATAATTATTAAACTTGGGCAAGCAATTAAAGAATAAAATTCAATAAAAATATAAAAACTAGATAATAAAAAATTCAATAATAAAAAAATAAAAAATAGATAAATTGATAAAATGAATAATAAAAGAATAAGATTCATGACTCAGTATCTGTTTATATAACCTTATATTGTAATTCAATTAAAAAATGGCAGATACAATCAATACAATAATTATTTAATTTTTTGTTAAATATAAATGACAGCGATGACAGTGAAACAGCAATTATGTACTTTTTTTTGATTAACGTGTCAATATTCTTTTATTCGTCGAGGGATCTAACTTTTTTTTTGTATTAAATAAATTTCTCTTTTTTTGAGATTGAGCTCTTCTTTCCGTATATTCAATAAACGAGTATAATATTTTCTTTTTTGACGAACTTCAACGTTGTCCGCTGGCGGGTGTCCTTCGTTGAAAGTCAGGTCTATTATTTCTTCTGCCACGTGCTCAGCATTGATATCTTTTTCCTTGTTCGACCCGTTGTACTCGCTTTGTCCTTCTACGTCTTCTTCTGGAGCCAGAGGTCCATTCAAGGCAGGTCTTATGGCGATCAGCTCTTCGATGGTGTATTCTTGAATATGCTGTGGAAAAGAAATAAAAAAAACTAATAAAATAAACAAGAAAAATTATAAATAAGAATAAAATGAAATTGAAATACAAATTATTTTTAAAATTGAATGATTTTAAAATTATAAAAACTTTTTGATTCTCACCTCATGCGAGAAGTTGATTCGGCAGCGGTTGAGATGTGGCGATTTGAAGGACTATAAAACTTTATTGTTTCCTGCTGCTTTTGAAGAAAGTACTGGAATAAAAATTACATTTTGTTTTAGTTATAAATGTGAAAGTATATTTTAAAAGAATATGAATTAATAAATTTTTACCTCATTCCACTCATTGCCATTTTTGGACGCTCTCTCCACGTCCATGTTGGTGAGATTTCCTATTAATTCCCAGTCATGATCTTCTTCATCTATCCATATTTGAATAAGTAAATTAACCAGCAGGTTTTGCTGGTAAGCGGTGATTTCCATGCCTGTAACAACTGGATAAGAAAAGCCATTATTATATATCTTAAGAAAGTAGTTTTTAGAAATATATAATTATTCATAAATAAAAACGTACGGTGATCCATTTTTCTGATTTAATAGTTGATTTTTAGCGGTGAACTGCTTTTATGTAAACGACTGGATTAGTGGGTCTTATCACCTGCACTCCAAACAGCAAACTGAACCAGCAGAACTGCAGAATATTTTTAAATTCAAAACTGTCCTGGGCTGTTATTATGGCTCGCTGAAAAACAAACACTTAATTAACATATTCATTTTGATTTCATTTTACAACTGAATATTTCAAAAAATATATATATATACATTTATATAAATATTTATAAAATTATCAAAAATTTACATTACATTATAAAATTGTTATAATAATGATAGAATTATATTATTTTTTCTGTACCTTATCGATCATAGTTTCCCTTTTTTCGTTTTCTTTGAAATTTTGATGTTTTTATTGAACGTGATGCACGTGAAATCTATGACTTCCATGAGGAAGTCTAACATGACATTGAAATGGTCAATGCAGCTGTGCCAACCCATGTCGATATTCAGTGAAGAAAAATATTGTTTCAAATGTTTCTTCAAATTCCTTCTTGATATAATACATTTGACCATTTTCGTTCCCAGGGTGAATAAAGTTCTCTTCACAACGTCAAATTGATGACATTGGAGACACTCGCTGCACTCGTCACAATATGACACTTTTATCAAAATCATGCTGCTGATTGCTAATGGAGTACATGTTTCCAAATTTCCTGTGCACTCTATAGGAATAGGCTGGATCACTTCATCATCTATCTCAACAGACGCATCGGCATTTTCAGAAAAATTTTGAAGGAGTAACAGCGCACCCTCGTCTTTCGAAACTTCACAATTACCATTGGAAATTATTATTGACATCATATTATTATATAGCAAAGTCTTGTAAATTTGTGTAAATTGGATTGTCGTTGGAGAGTTGTTTCTAAATTGGTAACTATTTATTTGGCCAAAAAAGTTTTCCAAGCAGTCCTGGCTGACGTAACGTGTTTTCATTGCACTGAATGCAAATGTTCCTGACAGAATTGCCCAAATTCGGATGACTCCTCGCAAAGTTGTTATCCAATTCTTTAATGTTGATATTGTTGGAGAAGGTTTCCTTGAATTCGGTAGATGGAATCTCATTTCATTTTGAGCCAGAGTGTATACCTCTTAGCATAAAAACTAATGCGTGGTCTGCGACATTAGCTGTACGAGTAGTGCCCCAATCTTCAACACCATCGATTTTATCGAATTTATGATTATAGTTGATTTTAGGTTGAATTGAAACTTCATCCCAAACTAGAATACAAGCTAATCCCTAATAATCCTGTTCAATCCAGGATTAATTGAAATCGTCGCTAAGACTTTGTCTAGCGTTTGAATTGAAGGAAGAACCGAGAAGAGTGCGCGAAAGGATAAATATCCTTTTTTACACATGGCTTTGTACATAGTCCATGCCACGATGAGTTCATTTTTAGTGAATCGGTACCCCTATAAAAAATAATGATTTACAATAATCTATAACTCTATAATCTATGACTCTCAAGTTCTGACAGGGGATGTGTTTCCTATTTCATAAGAAGTACACTGCAGTGTTCCTTTGTGAGCCATAGCGTTCACATCTTTTTTGCGAGCCATCAAGCGCTCATCGCACCACTCGTAACGAGTTGGTTATTCCCCGCCTCGAGCATTCGCGAAACGAGAATATACGCTCGCTCCCCAGTCACTCGTAACGAGTCAACTGTCCCGCTCGAGAGCAATCACGTAACGTGATCTTGCTCTCACCTGCACTCATTGCAGACGATCACAGAACCTGTGATCAACCCCTCGAAACCACCCTAGTAACTAGGGTGCGTTTCAACCGCGAACACCTCGAGCCGAGGTTGTTCATCCCCATCACCACACGTGGTGATCATCCCCGTCGGCTAACGTCTGAAACGGACCAAAAACCGACGAGCTCGCCCTCTCTCTCTGTCTCACAGCAAGTAGAGTGAGAGAAAGGATATTACAAACCTTACAAGTTCGCATCCTTGTCTACCCGACCATCTAACAAAGACGCACACACCACATATAAAGGGTGCGTCAAACACACAGCACGCACAGGACACCAGGCGGCGCTGAGAACTAAGCCCGCGAAAATACAAATCGGTCACCCCCTCGCCACTCTGCGCTGCAACTCTCACCTGCAGAAGACACCAGGTGGCGCTGCGATCACTCCTCGCGTAAATTCAAATAATTAAGATTGACCTTTTCACACCGTACGGCAGGTGGCGCAGAGCGCATCTTAAGCAATCTCGCGGGAGTTCTGAATTCGTTTTAGTCTCACACATATCAAAGCTTATAACAACGCTCGCTATTTATTCCGAACACAGCGGTGTATGAAGATACGTCACCTGCTGACCAAAACATAGCTGACAACATAATTTTTTAAATTATACAATCATTCATTTTTATTTCATATAATTTAACATTTTTACATTTATAAAAAAATTTAAATACGTGTCAATTTCTTCATTATTATTAAAATAATCATTATAATTTAAATAATCATTATCATTTAAATGACAAACAAAAAACATTGCAAAGATTAATTTGCTACAATTTCCATACATTCGTTTATTACATATATTCGTCCACTTCGGACCAACTGAAGCAAAAGTTTGTTTTCATTAGAAAAATGTATTTGTTACTATTTATTTCGTTGGAGAAATCAATTAACTTTATTGTTTTATTTCTATGATTAAACATTTGTGATCGTTAACATGAATAGCCTATAAATGCCAAGATTCATTTACAAAAATTAATTCTACTAAACCAAATCATTAATCACTAAATTAATGATTACTGTTTACAGAACTTTTTCTCGGGCCACGAGTAAATATAATGCAGTATTTTTTATAACGACGTACAATTGAAAATAAAATCAATTAGTAAAGTAGTAAAGATGAGTAAAGATGAGAGTATGAAAACGTTTAAATTTTTTTTTTATTTTAGTGAATATTAATTAATTTCATAGAAACGTCCGTTCCCGAAAAATGTGCTTGGTTCGATCATTAGAACAATTGACGATAAGAACATTAGTACTTACATTGGAATAAAAAGTTTTTACAAATGTGGAAGAGTCCTCATTGGTACTTTAACTAACCTTTATTCAGTCATCAATCTTTTCACAAATAAGTAGAAAGCAGGCACATAAGCAGGCTAATATCATGGACTAATATGTAGAAGAAGATGTCAAAGACCTAACAATGAAAATGTAAAAACCAGTTTATTTTAAATGATATAACATTCCAATTATGTCCTGTAAAGTTAACAGTCCTGCAAAAAAATAGACTTAATCAATTAAACATGACGGACGTGACTGATATGACTGTCGAGACAAGAACAAAAATCATAAACAAATAACAATTAGGATAACTTACAAGTGAACACAACCATCGAAAAATCTTTTTTGATTTGATCATGAGGTTATTTAATACGAGTTGAATGAGTCAAATGAAGTAGCAAAGATGAAAACGACACCAGTATGCAGGCCATGTTTAAATTCTGGTTATATCGGCACTAGACTAGTAAACTTACAGACCGCACCACATACGTCGAAGCACGAATACGCTAAGTCGGTAACGGCAGAGCGCGCGAAAGTCGAACATAAACGTCAAACATAAACGCCTATTTTAAAAAAAAATTTTTTTTTCGAACACGTTACGTATTTTTTTTTTTTTAAATCAATGCCTCGACTTTGATTTATTCAAATAAGTGGAAATAACAAATTTTGGAACTCCTTGGAACTCCTTGGAACTCCATGGAACTCTTTGGAACTCCTTGGAGCTCCTTGGAACTCCTTGGAGCTCCTTGGAACTCTTTCAAAGAGTCGCAAGTTACAAACCCCTTGTTGCCTGTTGTGTCCAACAGGCAGATTGGACGGTAGGATGAGGGCTCATTCGGTGGTTTGTCGCCCTTGGGCAGAACCAGGTGTTGCTTCTTCCATCAATCTGGGAACTTTCCTACTCTGAGGCTGGCATCGTATGTTTCCAGGAAGATGTCTGGACGCTTTCTGATAGCTGTTTTAAGAGCCACGTTCGATATTCCGTCGGAACAGGGGGCTTTGGAATCCCCCACCTTTCGTGTGGCCTTCAGCAGTTCCTCCATCGCAATGAGGGGCACATCTCCGAGATCTTCAAGTGGACTGGTCGTAGCGGTTGTTTCCGGTTGTTGTGGGGACAGGGTCGTTACTATCTCGTCAAGCAACTGTTGGCAGGATGGCGATGCTGAGCCCTGACTTCTCAACCTGGCCATGACTATTCGGTAGGGTCTCTCCCATGGGTCAAGGTCAATCAAGGAAGATAATCGCCTGGTGGTCGCTGTGTGTATACTGGTCTCCGACTTCCCAAGATACAACGCATGTCACCAGGTTATCACTTGCGAATGTCACGTTAATGACAGCATTGTTTCCGTTCCTCGTAAAGGTAGGGGTGTCACCGGTGTTCAGTATGACGACATCTAACGAGGAGAACGTGTCGAGGAGACGTTCACCTCGCCTGTTAGTCAACCCGCTACCCCAATCTGTGGCCCACGCGTTGAAGTCACCTGCGATTATAGCAGGGCGTTTGCCGCGGAGTTCTTGCGTGATTTCATCCAAGGTCGATTGAAATTCTTCCATGGTAACATTTGGTGAGACATACACGCTGCAGACGTAGATATCTCGCACCTTGACCCACACGAATCCGCTTCGCTTAGTTGGTTGTACCTCTTGGATGAGGCCCTTGCGTAACAGGAAGCTGCTCGGCCAATGCTATCCGCCATCCAGGATCTTGCGTTCTGGGTGTCACGGTATTGTTCGCAGAGTATAGCGACATCTATGTTTTGCTCTTGCAACGACTGCCAAAAGAGGTCTTGGGCTGCCTGGCAATGGTTCAGGTTCAGTTGGAGGAACCTCATTTCTTCCGATTTGCTGCGACCCGGGCTGCTTGCTGGTATGCAGGACAAGCGTAGCTGCCAGTGCGATGGTCTCCATCCGTCTCGCATAGCAAGCACTTGATGGCCTTTGCCTTGCAGTCTCTGACATGATGTGAGGTGTCGCCGCTGTCGAAGCACATCTTTGAGCGGTCTGGGCCCTTGCACATCCTAGCAAGGTGGCCAAATCCGAGGCATTGATAGCATCTCATGACCGTGTCCTTTTCTCTGGCTCTGCATATAACCCAGCCCACTCTGAGTCTGCCTTGAATCAGAATCGTTTTTGCTAATTT